>JAIKVB010000792.1:0-12137 GCA_024679045.1 Phytophthora brassicae
TTAATCAAAAGGAAGAGTATGTCTGGTCTTACTTACAGGGCATACATCCAACAAATTGGACTGTAATCGGAAATAGCATTTGCAATGACAATGACAAACGCTGGACGAGTCGAACTTGGCCCCACTTGGAAAGTTATGGATCCCGACTCCCTCTCTTTGGAGTTCGTTCAACTAGCGGTATAGAAGGCGACAACAACGGCATGCTGTGGAACCGCTGTCGTAATAATTTACCTCTCAAAGCTTTGATGGCATTTTCCAAGCGGTCAATCGCAGTCTCCAATAAATTAAAAAAGAACGTCAACGACTGGGCAGCTGGAGATTATGAAATTACACCACACGCCCAAGAGCTTTTTAATCGTGAGAAAAGTCAAGTCGGAAAGCTCACGGTGATGCCGGCAAACGCCCCAATTTTCTATGTTTTCGATGCGTTCGACCGCAACGATATTGCATCTAGCACTGTCATGTACGAAACGGACATGTCAAAGGGGACCTGTACGCCTTGTACACCCTCCGAACAGTTGGGTATCCCGTGTCGCCATATCCAAGCTGTTTTGTTTTACTTGGACCGCTTGAACCCAGGTGTCCCGCCGATCTATAACGTCCTGCAATATTTTAACTCTGCTTACGTAGTGACCAGCATCCAGTCTTCTATAGGTCAAGTCGTAATTAGATTGCCGCATGTGGACGCCTCGACCGAGCTTAGCACCGTTCTGCCTCCTCCAGCATATCGTCAAGCCGGTGGCTCGCGCAAAAAACCAGTAGCGGACAAGGCGAGAACACAGAAGCGATATTTGAGCAGAGGTGAGGAAGCAGCATCAAATCCGTCTCGTCTAAGACCCACTGGTCTTGATAGCAATAATGCCGATCTTCTCGCCAACGTGGAGGACTCGGATGCAATCAATGCCTTCTTTTCCAACAAAATTACAGCAAAACCAGTCCTGAAGAGAGCTGAGTACTCTTGCAGTCGATGTGGTAATCCGGGACATAACGTCGTGACATGCCCTTCTAGTGGCATGGAACGTGAAGTTTCTGGAGTTGCAATACTGCCAGGCGATTATGTGATCGGGACTTGCCCATTGAAAGATTGTGGAGTAAATACTGATGTGATGAAAGCGCTTGGCGGATCTGCTGACGAAGAGTAGAAGAGAAACGGATTTTAAGCTCGATATCCTAAAGAGGAAACACAAAATAAGATGGAGTTGCATTAAAATTTGCCAATAAATTTCATAGAAGTTTTTGATTCATAACGTTACCTGACTCTCCAAGTTCGTAAGAACTGAAGCTCAACTTCCTCTGATTTCGTACGATGCTCTCACTGCACGCGCATAAGCCTCAAAATCCGGAGAAGCTCGGTATCATCATAGCAGTATAGTCGCCTTGGGGCAGCATAGACGCCTTGGAGATGGGTTCGCTGCTTACATGAAGCAAAGGGTCTTGTGTGACTCTAATCACAAGCTAGACCACCGTGGTACGCCACTACTATGCCGTTCGCCTCCAATCCTATCGATACGAAGCTCAATCATAATCTTGAAACGTACAAGATGATGATCGTCAACACGAGCGCATACGCTGCAGCCACCCATTGGGAAATCAATTGATGCACTAACTGCATTCCGAGCCCGTAGAAAGCACCGCCATCAATATGTGGGCTCACGCCGATGTGGCATATATACCATTAGTAAACCATCAGTAACACGTAAATCGCGAGCGAGTCCAGTAGCGTAAATGATTTCTCATGTGAACAGCGAAAAAAAACTAAATAGCGCCAATGACACCGAAAATAATACCAGCACAAGGGTAAATATATCCACAACCAGGAGTGATAGATACTAGACCAGCCTCAGCGCCACTAGCAGCGCCACAAGGGTCGAACTATCTGTGCATGGCAAACTCAAGTCCTATCCACGTCAAAAAACCAGTACAGCAACCAAATGTGCGTTAAAAGCAGCGATAGCTGCAATGCCATCAGCCATGCCTTGATAAACGGATTGAAACTAAACCATTCAAACCAAAACAGCGACGCACCAATCATCACAAGAAGCACACTGTGTGGCTTAACGCGATCTCCGTGGTTGTATTACTTTCCTGCCAATAGAACAGCAGCAAGAGCTCCGAATCCACTGGAAATTTGGATGACAGTGCCACCAGCAAAGTCAAGTGAACCCATTTCCCATACCGCCCATAGCGGTGTCTTCCGACGAGTAGTGTAGTCTGAACGACCACATCCAACGAGCCAGCCGGTGGTCGTACACTAGTGATGCCCACAAAGAACGAAGAGTTCGTGACTGCCAAACTTCATACGTCCAACGATGCTTCCACTCGGAAAGCAGGAGTGATGGTGGCGATGTCTGGAAGAAGACGAAGATAATGTGGGGAGCATCTGCCTGTGCGGATCTGATGGCCGACTGTGTTGGCTTGACGGTTTTCCTACCAGGTCCTCATCATCGTTTTACACGGGCCGTCCTGTGGCCCGTCGGCCATCGTCTCGTTAGCCGTGGGTCGATGTTGACTCGGCTGCCGGGCTTGATTCTGCGCCAGGTTACTCCACTGTCCTTCCCCATGTCACGAGGAAGAAGACTGCTATTTGCTGTTGCTTTGGGAGTACCCCTTACGTATCCTGAATAACCTGTGTAACCCCGCTGCTGGCATTCTACAGAAATTCGCGTTGTCCAATCAGCACGCATGCCGTTCGTTGTGGCTCGAGGTGATAAATTTAGCCTTCGTTGTGGCTTCGTGATAAATATCCGCCACTCAATCCCAAAACTCCCATTTTAAATTCCATTCTCGTCCCACCAAAATAATACCTAAATTTTAGGTGTCGTAGCGCTTAAAGTAGCTTAATTTCAGGTTTAACCCAGCTTTAGCAGCCTCATCGTTTTCAGAACAAAACCGTCGCGCCTCCCTGGTGATATTGTATCTCCAAATTCTGCACTCAAGCCACCAAAACGTAAACCACAGCCGAGATGCATTTAAGTGCTGTGATATCAATGTCCGTGTACACGGGATATTGCGACACATTAGCTTCAACCAATTGTCGTGTTGTTTGTGCGGCTTGTCTTCAAGGCTTCGCTCTCTACTCTTTCCAGTCACAGTTTTGTTGTTGGATATAGACTCAGCAACATCTCACAGCTCGTCTTATTTGGATGAACGCGTCGCTTTGCATATTGAATGTTTGCAGAAATTTTATTTACTCGCTGTATCTATTTTATATTGAATAATGTATAGCACCAAAATTCCCAACCTAAAAATCAGCATGCTCCCACTAGGAGCGCAAAAGTGGGAATAGTGGGAGATCCCACCATTAAGGAGGCCTGGTAATCACTCAGCTCAATCATGCTGGAATCGAAGTAGTGCTGCCGACGAACACTACCAGGTAGCTCGGGTATGAAGTGGGGACTGAGCCGATGACCAACAAGAAATGGGCGCTATGTATCAGAAGGATTCAACGGCGGCTTATCATAGCAACGAAAGTAGCCACGAGTGTGGAGAACAGGATTCTCATCCTCAACTGTATTGTCTTACCATCAAGTCTATTCACGGCTATAGTCGTCGAGCTTCCTCAGTGGGCATAGAAGGAAATTTATATCCTCTACAAGAACTTCCTGTGGATGCATACAACACTAACCGTCCGTAGCCGACACAAGGTCAACCCCGGGCTATTAGTCACCCCACGCAACGCCGGCGGCATATCATTAGCAGCAGTTGCCGTAGCGATCAAAACCCAACGGCTGAAACATGCGATGTTATGGATGATATGACAACCGGATACGTATACCCAAGCGTGGTGATATTGGACATATAGAGGTCTCCCAGAGGACACAGAGTGTTGGATATCACCCCGACCAGCTCTTCAGAAGACTTCACCACGGCAGTCACCAGGCCGGCGGCATCTACAGGAGATAGGAGAGTGGGTCGGGCCTACAGTTGAGTAAGCGACGGCACATGATCAGCGCTTACATAACCATTTGTCTCTCCCTTACAGAGAACGCATCGAGCTGGTGGGAAGGGACAGAGTGGGTGCTATCGTTTCATGGACAATTTCCAGATCGCTATCGACTCCCAGTTGATGATGCTCACGTGGTATATGTGTACTGGACGAAGTTTCGCTGGGACAGAAATTCCTGGGTCCGTGACGGCAATGTGAATATGCTGGACGGTCAGAAGTTCAACCGCATCGGAACATGCACCCCATCCAAACCGGGTACTCCGCCAACCCCGCGCTATTATCCCATAGCTTTCGTGGTGTTTGATTCAGCGCAGCTGCATGCCACTCTTCTGTTGATGATTGGGTCTCGAGACTGTTGAGTACCATGGATGGGTTTTGCGAGGTCCCGTTTACTGTGGCGAAAAGCCTGCCGCCCCACGGCTTTTGGGCCTTGCTGTTCTGTATCGTCTCTGGAACGGCCCATGGGTAGTGATGCAACTGAGTGTGAGCTTCTAAGACGATTATATCTCTTCGTAATTTGACCTCTTCATAGGCTACGTCGGGACCAGCTTCCGTGAGTAGGTCAGGTATCTGTCCCTCGACGTGCCAGTGGATACCATCATCTGCTTGCAGTAGCGTGACTCGCTCGGCTTCTTGGTTCCGGCCTGTCCTCGTTCTGCCTTCAATCTTTCCGTCGTCGAGGATTACCCAGTCGAAAGCGGCCCTAACGTTGGGTGCGTTACGCAGCACAAGAGGCTGATTCTGACCAAGTGTATGGCCTATCTCAATTCTTGGAGATGAGAGAAGTGTTGGAACATCCAACATGGCTCATTCCTTCTTGATATCAGTAAGCCTGTCTAACGTCAAATACATAATTCTCCTTCTTTCTCCAAAGCCAACAAGTCACACTACCAAGGTGCTCCAACAGATTAAGAGTTTGCTCTGAAAACCATGCCCAAACAATCGACCAAGAGCCTGATGCCGAGCCGAAGCCAGTGAAGTTAGAGAGAGAGAGTATTCAAATAGAGAAGTTCAGTGGAAACGTTAGCGACGGTCTCCTCGATGCTGGTGCGGGGGACCGGATAAAAAAGGCTCCATCTCCAAGTTCGTCTTGCCGAAACTATCGATGGAGAAACATGGTCTGACGACGTGAATAAAATGGTCATTGGTACACACCTGGAAGGGCCTGCAGCTACTTGGTTCATGAAAAACTTTGAAGACTTCGAATGAAAGACTTTGAGAGATTTAAAGAGTGCATTATATGAGATCAATTTCGGTGTCGACTCAATCGCGTGGATATTAGTGCTGATCTCTGCAGGACCGCCAAGCGTGCTAATGAATGCTATCTCGACTATGCATACCGCCTCCGCAAGATAGCTGTAGCAATTAACGACGGAGAGGAAAGCAACGCCAGCATTGATGACGCACTATTTACTTTCATACGGAACGCATGGCCTCAGCACCGAGCCAACCTCATCGCCCATGCACGACTTCGAAGCGAAAATCCTCGGAATGAGTTGGACAGGGCCGTTGAATGTTTTTCCCAGATCGCTGACAACGATGGAAAAAAACGCGAGCGGAAGATTTCAGGCAACCCTTGGCAAGCGAAAGGATTCCGCTGAAACCATCGAACATCCGCGACCCTTCAAGTCAATGCGTCGTGACTTTTCAACTGAAGTATGTGACATCTGCAACCAGAGAGGTCTTACCACTAGATATCATGACACTTGGGTCGCTCGTTGAGGTGGAAAGCCCAAATCATCCTCAGTCCGACGTGCTCCTAAGCGACAAGAAGAGAGCACCTTCCAACATTCTTCATATTTCCAAGATGACGGGACACATGCCAGATTAGCCACGAAATGGCTCAATGACTTTAATTCTGAAGTTAAATCCCAAGTCAAGTCCCAGGTCACTGAGAGCATCTCCAGCGGTAAGTCTTATCCTAAGGCTTAACGAGGCCTTTAAGACTCTGAGTTTTAACTTAAGACCTGACAGAGGTTACAGTCCTGCAGCGGCAAGTCTTAACGCAAGTCTTAAAGCGTTTGTTTGTTCAATTTTAGCCAATCGTAATTAATGTTGCGAGTAAGGGCTTTGCCGGCGTTCACACCAGGCGTGTATTCTGGCGGCGAAGATAACTTGGATGCTGAGTTCTCCCGCCTCATCATCATACCCACGCTAGAGAAAGCACTGAAGCGCAAGCACGGGGCTTTGGATTTGGGAAGCGCGCGGGGAAAGATCGCAAGAAGGCTAAGTGTGGAGAAGTGTGGAGAAGAGGTGATTAACCAACGTATGAAGCACGTAAGTACTTCTGGAGTGGTTAATGTGGCCTTCTATTTGGCGTTTATCTTTACGTAAGTAGTGCATGTAAGTGCCAATTTTTCAGCGATTTTCTTGCGGCGATTGTTGTGTGTACCACATTTTCATCTTAAAATCCAGGTCTTATTTTAAGACCCAAGTCTCAAAAATAGGACTTTGTGAAGTTAAAACTCATGTTAGGTCTTACCGCTGGGAGCGTTAAGACTCGGCCAGGTCTTAAGCGCGTTACTTTTAGGTTAAAACCGCCTTTAAGACCTGCCGCTGGAGATGCTCTGAGAATGCTGACACTCGCGACGATTCGGATCTGGACGCCTGGGTACTATTAGGAAATAATTATTTTGAATCCATTTCTGACATTCTAATGATGCCCCTGTACTCGACTCGGGCGACTCATTTCACATGGCCTTCCCCACTGCTGTTTTTGACGTCCCCCCATGTGCCGAGTACTTAATTTAAGTGACGGACGAGAGACTAATTCGAGTTAACCGACGCGGCAAGGTTCGAATAGGAGATCTCATTCTCACAGATGTGGTTGTCGTCCCCACCATCGCCCAAACGCTAATGTCTGTATCCAGTGTTGTATAATTACCTAATTTTTAATTTATTAACGTAAAAAAAGTCGGTTAAAATGTATAAAGTGTACTTATTAAGTAAGAATCAACTGGAGAACTGCGCTGCAGGGGATTGCCAAGCGTCGGCAAGGATGTTTCGTACATCATCGACGCACTCTTAAACCCCTGGAGTAGGTGCTCCCCCCTTCGTCGGTTCAGGTTCGCTTTTGTCTTTCGTTTACAATCTAACCTGCGCGCCTTAATGTAACCCGTTCGCTGACTTGTGCGATGTTTCTTAAGTAACGTTAACTAGGAGCTTTTCTAGCTCTCTGGAATCGGCATATACTCGCAAAAAAACTGGAAAATGAAGCTGAACAACTTTCGCAGCGCGAATTAATCAGACGATGAAAGTTGTGGATGACCCCAAATAGGAGCGAACTAAGTCAAGATAGTCGACGATTTCTCGATTGGAGTGAAGACTGACACGAGATGAATGTTCAGACAGCACAACGTCATCGTCTGGAATTGGTGATGAGTTTGATATTGACACCGCTGTACTGCGCACTTCTCTGGTAGATCTCGGTACTTTGATCACTCAGGTGGTCTTTTACATGGACGTTGGTCGTCTCACTCTGATGGTTGTGGATCTCGCTGTTGGATTAATTACTGAGTCGTACTCGTATTCCGATGCTTGATATCATGGGATCACCACCGTCGACACTGTTGGAAGTATCTGTGAGGTTTTTCTCTGCAAACATAGCTATGTAGCTGTCTGCTATGCACTTGTGCCACAATGTTCGGAGTTGGTACGAGTTCTGTAAGGTTCCTCTTGCTCTTTGTCGCGGCTGTAATCGTGACAGCAGGGCTGTATACGTGGAAATCGGACCACCTCGCACATTTTGGAAGTGCAAATGTTTTGCACCTGAAATATTTGCCGACAGTAATTCAGAGTATCATGCGCGCATATTTCGAGGGCAATGGCAACGCCAGCAATAAAAAAGTCGTCGATACACTCGATGAGATCCAGAAGTACACCAGTATTATCAACGATTCCCTCCGAAATGACTACGCAGCATTGACGTTGGACTCTGCTGCTGTGTGAACGACCAGTCGATAGCATTGGACGGCTTTGGAGAATGCGCGACAACTAGCTCTTTAATTCGGATACTTCAAGACTGCACTAATATCGGTTTTCTCGAATTTGAGACTCGCATGATCTGTCTTATGCAGCATGATCCTGAGAAGGGTCTTCCGACGTCCCGACATAGCAGCAGCGAGGCTCGTAACACAAACCAAAAAACAAATGTGAATTTTCTTCAAGATTCTAGAGCTATGAGTGAGACTGGAAGAAGATTGATTTAGAAGTTTGACTAACAGCAGCTCAGCCGTCGTATCAATAACCGATGCCGCTTAAAAAAACAGGACAATTCGTAATACACGGTAAGTAGAATAGCCATTCCTTTGAATCCGAAAGCCTACCAAGAAGTTTTTTTGCTAAAAAATACATATTTTGTGTTGCAGGAAATAGCACTTTCAACTCCACTTTGCGAGCTCGTATTCCTAGCAGGAAGGATTCCTGTGGATAGCTGGGGGCGTTTTGATTCGGCAATTCTCTACGGTCAGGTGGCGGAATGTCATCCGGATAGGTGCCAAAATCTGTTTCATTTGCTCCAGCAGCTTCCGCTGTAGCAACCTGAGCATCATTTGCAACCGACGTCTCGGGGATTGCATTAGTCCAGAAATTTCGTCACCGTCGACCTCTCCGCCCGTTTCACAGTCAGGTAAATCACCGCGTTCGTCATTGTATTGAGCATAATCAAACTCCTTTTCTAAGGCACGTGATAGCGGCTGAAGTGAGTGTGCTAACCTCATTGTCTGGTGTGTGTTGTAGCACCGAAAAATTACCAGCTTCACAATATTGGTGGCATCTAGATCATGACGAAGAAGCTGATGCGTCTAAAAGCTTGGAACCGTGGGCTACCGCTGCACCAGGGGTGTGAACAGTCGCATCGGATGCGGCGGAGCGGTGATGTGAGCTACGGCGACTCGTACGATCCGTACTAGAAGTTACTCGGCGCAGGGGTGATGAAGAAATCAGAACTCAATAAAGAGGCTGTATTGGTTTGCACACTTTGAGTTCCGTCGCGCCGACGGGGAGTCAAAGCCTGGCCAATGAAAGGTCCCAGATGAGAAGCATCATCAGAATCACGATCGCTGTCGTTACAGTCTGCTATCATGGTGCACGACATCTCGGTAGGATCGAGTGGTGCTTGCGCTTTCTCCGTGTGCATTCCTTTAACTCTTTTCGGATTTTCAAGCCGATTGATTTCTTGCACATGCTGGTGGACAATTTGTTGCTTCAACGCGGGTCTGGTTTCTACGTGGAGAGTGAATGAGACCAAGCTCGCTGAATAGTCTTTCGCAAGTTGGTGTATTTACAGCGATGGGTGAAATTATGATTGCAAGTGCTGGCAACTTATCGGATGACAGATGCCTCCCCAAGTACGACCAGTACTTCATCAGCGAGCCACTGAAGTCGCTGAGACGGGCGTTTCCGTATTGGCCAGCTAGCCAGGAAGACATTTATCACGCAGTCGTGTAACATCTTCTAAGATGAAGCGGCGGTAGTAGTACATGGCGATCTCACAAATATCGTGTTCGGTGGTTAGTCGAGTTTGAGGAAACTCCCGAGCTTCGTTCACAAATGAAGGATGTAAAAAGTATCCGAGAATAAACAGCGGTTGCTTGCACGCAGCCCAGCGCTCTTCAACGCAGGGAACAAGCTCTCAGCATGCTCACTATTTGCGAATTCACGGTAAATTTCCCCGAACGACATCACGACGTCACCTAGGGTATTCTCATCGCGCTGCAGGCGATGCGATGCAGAGTGGACGCACCACTTTTTCAGCGTCTTGGAGGTCAAGCCAGAACTTATCCTCGCTTAAGCCGTGCAACTTTCCCGGGAGCTGTGTATCATTTCTATACGTGAAGTGAAAATCTTTAAGGGCCGATCGTACCCGAAGTAGAGATGCAAAACACTTTTGCATAGAATTCCACCGCGTAACACAGAGAGGAAAAAGCGCGGGGGTGGCTGTTTCTGTAATAAAGCAAACTTTTTGGAAAATAAAGTGAAACCAGAGTGATGGATGGAGATGCTGGGTAGTGACGTCACTTATTTTGGAAAGTCACTTTAGGCTCAGGCCTAAAGTGACTTTCCCAAATTAGTGAGCCGAGCTCTGTCTCAAATAAGAAGACGAGAAACAAGGACGAATAAGATGACAAGACAGAAGAAAGACCAAGACTCAGGTAGACGGACTGGACTGAGATGGGATGAAGGAGGATCGGAATCCAGCTGGAGATCCAGATCCACCAAATTTACGAGGATCCGGACCAAGCATAACATCTAGATCCACCAAGTCTCGTGAGGATCCAGATCTAGCTTAGGACCCTGGATCCACCAAGTGCTACGAAGGTCCATTTCCAGTGTGGGATCCGGATCCACCAAGTCTCGTGAGGATCCAGATCCAGCATAGGACCCTGGATCCACCAATTGCTACGAAGATCCAGATCCAGTATGGGATCCGGATCCACCAAGTCCCATGAGGATCCAGATCCAGCATAGGATCCTGGATCCACCGAGGGCTACGAGGATCCAGATCCAGTATGGGATCCGGATCCACCGAGTTTCGTGAGGATCCAGTTCTAGCATAGGATCCTGGATCCACCAAGTCTCGTGAGGATCCAGATCTAGCACGGGATCCTGGATCCACCAAGTCTCGTTGGGATCCAGATCCAGCACGGGATCCAGATCCCGAACAGATCCTAAGATACCATATGGGGTAGGCGAATATTCAAGGTGGGATGATTACGCCAGAGGACGACGAGTGGACTACCGCCCGACTATAGAAGAAACTATAGACATGTGGAAAAGACAGATAAAGTCGGTGCGGACACCTGTATCAGCAAACAGGAAGATGTGATTTAGGACGGTAAGACTTAACAAATAAATCAGAGCTGAATTTGCCCCTTAGACCACAAGTGTCTTTCAGAGCTCGCAATCGGGTAACCGTAACCTAATTTTTACCCGACAGCCGTACCCATGGGTGGCTTTAGGCCACCCGAAACCAATGTTTACGAGAGGTCGGCTGGGTACGGCCACCCGAAACCAATTTTAACGAAAGGTCGGCTGGGTACGACCACCCGAAACCTATTTGAATGAGAGGTCGGCCGGCTACGGCCACCCGATAAATTTTACGAATGCTCCAACGGGCACCCATTCAGTTGAAATTTTGCGAGACAGAACGCAGGTGAGGACACTATACGCTAGATAAAAAAAGGAAACTTGAGCGTGAATGATGTAGATGCGAGATTAATGAGCGAATTATTTTGACTAACCAAAAGTTATTTTTTAGATGCATCAAAGACAAGCCGAATTCGCCTCCGCGGTCGAGACCAGCGTTCAAACTACGATAGATCAACTTTGGAAGGATGGAAGTCGCCCACTTTACATTTAGTTGTATACGAGAAGTTTGCAATGGAGCAAGCGCTAAAACCTCGCAATGTTTTTAGTACTGTACTTCGTAGAGATGGGTCTGAAAAGGTGATTTCTGCTGATTCATTATCAATTGCAGCTTTAAAGCAGTTGATTTTACTGTACGGAATACCGAAATGGAATCTCAGCAAAAAACATTATATGGCTGCTTTATTGAAAAACTAGATTGCACAAATTTGATGTCCTGGAAAGTGATATTGAAGATGCAAAATGCAGTATTTTGGAGATAATGCGTGAAATACAAGTACCGGTATATGAAGACACTGTGATGACGAAAAAGTGCGACACAATTCAGATATGATTTCATTGTGGTCATCGGATGAGGAAACTGAGGATAAGACTGCCGGTAGTGTAGAAGAGAATGGTTTGACGACACCCGAGCAGTTGGAGTTGGATCGATACTTAAATTGTCGATTCACTTCAAGTGAAATAGATACGTTTGACATTCTTAAATGGTGGAAAGACCGCGCTATCTTACAAGCACTGAGATTCCAAGAGATTCATATCAAAAACTCGCTGTTGTGGCTCGTTCCCTCCTTGGAATACCAGCATCAAGTGCCATGAGTGTAAGTAGTTTCTCTGATGCTGGAAATGCATTTTCGAAAAAGAGAAACGCCCTAAATCCATCTCGCCTGGATGACATTCTTGTTGTTCGATCTAGTGTGGATCTTATTGACGACATCAGTACTTGGTTTAACTTTAAATACATATTTTATATAATATTTATAGTGTACCGTTGTTGAGTTTGTATGCACAACTTGTTAAAGTATAGGAAGAGATGCACAACTACAGC
>JAIKVB010000793.1:0-19376 GCA_024679045.1 Phytophthora brassicae
GCTGGAACTTACCGCCAAGGAATGCCTGGGTGATGAGGTTATGCACCTAGTGTTGACCAAAAAGTTTGGCTCGAATCCAAAGGTTGTCGTTTTTGACGCTTCCACGCTAGGCGTGGCAGTGGATGGAACTCTTTCGGTAGACTCTGGTGCAATCCGCCGTGAACTTGCGGCCCTTTCGGATGAAAAGGTTCTCTTCCCTATCAATTGCAATGGAAATCACTGGTGCGCTGTTATGATGGACCTTGCAATTGGCAAGGCTTTTATCTACGACTCCAGTTCCTTATCCTATCTTGTCGGGGTTCGCGCAGTAGCGCAGACTTTGATGACTTTACTGCCAAGCGGCGCTGGCCAATGCTCAAGATTGCAGAATTTTGAGTCAGGTCTGGGTGTTCAGATGGACAGTTATAACTGTGGCATCTACGTGTTGCTCGCATTTGAGATGTTCTGCGGTGCTGAACCGCTTGGCCATTTGGATTCGAAAGCTGCAGTGGCTATAGTACAGGTATCTGTGCATGAGCACACGAGCCTAGTTAGTGCAGGCAGTAAGCTCGCAGATTGACGCTAAGTTTATGAATAAATTCACTTGTTTCTTTTGATACTACAGGCAGTAAGCTCGCAGATTGACGCTAAGTTTATGAATAAATTCACTTGTTTCTTTTGATACTGCCCATGTTGTTAGTACGTGACCGCACCAAGTTTATGAATGAATTCACTTGTTTATTTTGATACTGGACATACATGTATTAATAAAGGCACTGCACCCAACTCAAAAACATGTGACGTGGTACGTGCAACCAACCATGCCCATCGCGCCCCCAAGCATGACCAATGTGCAACCAGACTGGCCCCAGATGAGCACCCAAGTAAGAAAGCCAGTGCGACGTGAATATACGCAGATATGTAGTCCGGATACTGACACTTAGTGCAAATCGAGGTTCAAAGTGCCAAGCCCACACGGCCGGCATGATTTCGTGCGTACTATTATAACATCATTATGTCGAAGTAACTTTCTAAATATGAATGAATTTAGGGTTCTTTCCGACATTGAGCAATTTAGAAATGCAATACTGACCAATCACAATCGTATCATAATTGTTTTTATCCAATTGTACGTCATGACAGGGGAAGGTTATTAATAAGAGTCTTCAATAGACAGTCGCTTCATTTGATTGGTGGATCGGCAAACTTCAATAAAATAGGGCTAGGCGCTAAAACCAGCAAGAATTTTTCTTATTATCCTTCCACAATGCTGCGTCGGTCTTCCGCTCTGGCCCGAGGCTTCTCGTCGCTCTCGTTTGGGGCACCACCGCCATCGCCTAACCGCCGCGTGGTTGTGACTGGTCTGGGCGCTGTCACTCCTTTCGGTGTCGGCGTCTCGCGCTCGTGGGATGCGCTGCTAGCCTCCCAATGTGGCATCCAAGTATGAGACAGTCAAAAACGGATTATATTGGATATGACGTTGCATTTGTTAACTATTGTGTTCATTGTGAATTGTTAGACTGTGGACAGTTTGGCAGACACAGGACTCAAATGCACCATTGGTGGTTTGGTGCCTCGATTAGACTGTGGACAGTTTGGCAGACACAGGACTCAAATGCACCATTGGTGGTTTGGTGCCTCGTGGTGAACGAGAAGGAGCTTTTCGCACGAAAGACTGGGTCAATGTGAGGAACCTCCGCTCGCAGGAGCCGGACTTTATCGCATTCACTTTGGCAGCAGGTTGAGGCCAAATAGAACCTCCGCTCGCAGGAGCCGGACTTTATCGCATTCACTTTGGCAGCAGGTTGAGGCCAAATGATTGTGCTCAGTTTAATGTTGGAGTTGAAGCTGATGTAGTTGTTTTTTTGTAGCTGATGAGGCGTTGAAGGACTCTGGATGGAGTCCCCAGTCAGATGAAGAGAGTGAGCGAGCGGTAGGAAATGATCCTGTGTATTGATTTATGCACAACGTCTTCACTGCTGATTTACTTGGTTTAATGTTGTAGGGTGTAGCTATTGGCGCTGGTATGGGCAATATCCAGGAGGTCATGGACGTCGGACAGCTTGTTAAGGACAAGGTACGCAATCCATTCCCACGAAATCAAGTGAATATTATATTTAGTGTTAATTGTTATGCAGAAATATCGCCGGGTTTCGCCATTCTTCGTGACAAGAATTCTCATTAATCTTGCGGCGGGTCACGTGAGCATTGAACATGGTCTAAAGGTGCGACTTCGAGATTGACAAAGCCTTACAATCTCGCGTTTAATGTATCTTACAATAATTTACGTCGTTTTGTATTGAACAGGGGCCAAACCATTCTTGCGCGACGGCATGTGCGACGGGCAGTCATAGTATCGGAGACGCTGCAAATTTCATTCGCCACGGAAATGCCGACGTTATGGTTGCCGGAGGAACCGAAGCTTCCCTTAATGAGATTTCTGTCTGTGGTTTTTTGCGTGCGCAAGCTTTGTCCACAAAGGTGAGCCATGTCGCGGTGTTGTATTGTGTGCTGATTACTTGGTAGGAATTAATAGCAGATGATGTGCTTTCGAACAGTTTAACGATCGTCCGCAAGAAGCATCACGGCCGTTTGACTCCGAGCGGGATGGATTTGTAATGGGCGAAGGTGCTGGCGTCGTCGTCCTTGAGGTGAACTTTCCTGTCTTGTTTATTTAGTTTTTGTCTGATTAAACTTATTTATTGGATTATCCTGTTATTGTTGCTTCTCATGTAGGAGTACGAGCACGCCAAGAAACGTGGCGCCCGAATTTACGCGGAATTGCGGGGTTACGGTCTTAGTGGCGATAGCAACCACATCACAGCTCCTGTTGAATCTGGCGATGGTGCTAGACGAGCGATGGAGTCGGCGCTTTCACAGTCTGGACTTACGTTAGCTGATATTGGCTACATCAACGCTCACGCGACTTCAACCCCACTAGGAGACCGCGCGGAAAATGCCGCTGTGAAGGAGCTGTTTGGCGAATACGCTGTTCAGCTTGGAATATCATCAACGAAGGTAGACTGTCGTGTACTATTAAAGGAGAAACGATGGTATGACTAATAGTTACTACTTCTGACGATATTGATTAGGGAGCTATTGGACACTTGTTGGGAGCAGCTGGTGCAGTCGAAGCAATCTTTGCTATTAAAGCACTCCACCATGTACGTTTTTGAAGATTTTGCTTATTGTATTGTACTGCAACTGATACCAATAATTCTGTTAATTTTTAGAATGTCATGCCTCCAACACTCAATCTCACCGAGACAACTGAAGAGTTTACGTTGAACTACGTGCCCAATCAGCCTCAGGAGAAGGAATTGCGTGCAGTTCTTACAAACTCGTTTGGGTTCGGAGGAACAAATGCCAGTCTTTTGTTCGCCAAGTAGACTTTTGCCATGATGACCTGTTGCAAGTCAGATCAAAATCACATGCTAAACATTTAAGCAATCTATAGGTGCTAACTTTTTGGTTTCTAACCTTCTCGCTCTGCTACAGCGTCACGCAAGGCACTACTAGAAGTATTCTTCATGTCAAGTTGTGCTCGCGAGTACGAGAATGGGGGGTACGCGTAGCTGGTACTTCGATACTCTTCAACTTTCTTTCGAGCCATCTACACAAAACACATCAGATGTTGGTCGGACACCCTGGCACAGAAGGCAATGGAACGTACCGTAGCTTCACGCTCCATCCGCGATCTCTCAATTGTCATCCTTTCCAGTGCCGTCCGAAGCTCCCGCTCTTGTCGATAAAATTGTTGCTGTTTAGAGAGCGCAGCTGTCAGTTGTGCACTCAGCTCGGACACTTTTCGGTCGCTGTCATCACAAGCATGTTCTTGCTCAAGCAGCAATTCCTTTGAATCGCTCAAGTCTCGACCCAGTTGCTGCACCTGCAACGAGAGAACGGAGCACCTTGCGTCTGTTTCCTGTCGACTCTTGTCAGCCCGTTTCCGCTCTTCTTTGAGGGTCTGTATCCTTCCTTTCAAGCTCTCTACTTCTGCAATCAATCGGACTTCGCTCCGTTCTCGATCGCTACGGCAATTGTCCAAAACCGAGGCTGCTTCCTTCTTTGCCTGAGATAACTTGTACTCTAACTCTCCTGATTGGGCTTTCAGATCTCGATTTTGCTGATGAAGCACCTCAAACTCGTTTGTGAATCGGTTTGCACAATCCGCTTTGACCTTATTCAGCTGGTCATTGAGTAGCTGAACCTTGCGATGCTGTTCTTCACTCTCGTCCTTCGCCTCTCGAGCTTCGGTGCGACGCATTTCTAGCTCGCGTTCAAGTAAACTTACTCTTTCCTGTGTTGATACATCACCAGAAAGAATTGTCAAGACAGTCGCCCATAGTTTCCACAACACACTCTTTACGCTACGTACATTCAGTTCCTGTCCTCGGTCACGGAATTCAGCTCTTAATTTTGTTAAATCATCTTCTTTCGATCGAATCCTTCCGAGATACTCGGCTTCCAAGCGACTCGACTGCAGCAATAGCAACCAAAGAGCAACAAAGTCTCAACTAATCAGCATGTTTCTTCGTGAAGTTTATAGGCGGAAGCGGGACGTACCGTATCTCGTGCTTCCTCTGCTGTTGTGGCACGTTCGCTGAGGTGTTGCAGTTTTTTCTATAGAACCAAAACGTTTTCGTGAAGTTTATAGGTCGGAAGCGGGACGTACCATATCTCGGGCTTCCTCTGCTGTTGTGGCACGTTCGCTGAGGTGTTGCAGTTTTTTCTATAGAACCAAAACGTACACAAGTTAGTATGACTTTCAAGCCCAATAGATTAGCAGGTACGGCACCTCAAAGGCGCTATTCGCATCTTTCGACCGTCGGATCGCATCTCCAAGCTTTTTGTCTGCTTCCTTCTGGTTTCGCACTGTCACTTCCATCTTAGAGCGCAAATCAATGAGCTCAGCAGTAAGCGCTTTTATCTCGTGCTCCCGACTGCTCATGTCAGACTCATGCTTGCGGACGATGTCACCCAGGTTCTCTTCTTGGAGTTTAACATGTTCTGCAGCTTGCAGCCTCAATCTTTCTAACAACCTTGCAATCTCTCGTCGACTTTGTAGCTCACGAGCAGATACCTGCGTAAACCAAGAAGCGTATGTCACTTTCAGCAAGGTCTTCATCAACGCAAAACTGATCAGATTTACAAACCTCTTCCTTCTCCAGTATTGCTTCCTCAACTTTCGCTTTGCAATCCGATTCCAGCTAATACAGTGCACAAGTGTAAGCAAATCACTACTCCACCCCAGAAAGACCAAGAAACAAAGCTCTTACCTCCGCCACCGCATCTTCTCTCGTACAATACTGCGTCAGTTGTTTCTCCATACTATTGAGAACATTCAGCATCCCTTCGCAATCCTGACGTACAGCATCTAATTCGGACTGAAGCCCCATGTTGCGCTCCTGGAATTCGTTAGCAGCTTTCTCCTTTTTCTCGAGCGCGTTCGTAAGCTCACGTAGACGCACACATACGTTTTGATACCGTGTAGAGAAGGCTTCGTCCTTGCGTTCACCATTTCTCTTCATTTTCTCTAGCATTTCCTCGTACTTGGCTAGCTGGTTCTCGAGGTCACCTCTCTCTTTGCGCACCACATCAGTCTGCTCTGTAAGAGCTTCTTTGGCGCTCTCCAGCTGTGCAATAGAAGCTGCATAACGCTGTAGCTGTCGTTCGCAGTGTGTTTTCTCCTCTCGTACCTGCGAACAAGCGTCACGCAGCTCCTGTAGCGCTAACGTCGCATCGTTGAAATTCTGCCCCATGACGTGAAGCTGCTGGTCTCGATCCACAAGTTCCTTCTTCATGGCCCCAATCTCATCGTCTTGAAGCGAGACTTGTTCCATCAACATATTGTTTTCTGCCATCAGCACGTCAATTCTCTCGTTGATCTCCTGTAGATACTCTCCATCATCTTGTATATTCAGGAAGTCATCGTTCATCGCATGAATGCCCTTAGTCTCGTTCTGCATACGCAGCACCATCTTCTCCCCTGCAACCTCCAGTTCTCTATAATATCAACTGATAAGTCTCTACATTATACCGTCCTCATCCAATAACCCATCTTACTGTCTCAATGATGTGTTCTCTTTTGCAAGTCCTTCAGCACGAGCTGCAACTCGCTCCATCGCCTTCCTGTTGTCGCTCAGCGCCGTCTCCTACACCCATCCACAGATAAACAACCATTTAAACGAGTTCACCTCCATTGCTAATTGCTTTACCCAGCTCTGCACCCACCAGCTCCTGCATCTTGAGGTCGTACGCCTGCAGCAAAGGATTCGTGTACTCGGAAGCCGTGAGCCAGGGTGCCAGTCGCTCATTCGTTTCATCCTCTTCCTGCGTGGCATCTGTCAGTGCCTTGAGCTTCTCCAGCTCCCCGTAACGCTGTAGGAGCCCTCGTAGCTGCACCAGAACCCTCTCAGCGTACTTTCGCAGGAAATCCCTCTCATCCACAAGTCTCGTGCTCTCTAAGCAGCATCCAGCTCCACAATTGGACACCGCAGGCGCCACAATAGGCTTTACATCAACCATTGTAATGGGAGGCTTTTGAAGCCTCCCCTGGGTCTCTAGACGCCGCGAACGCTCCGCCTGCGGACCGCCATAGCAGCATCCAGCTCCACAATTGGACACCAAAGGCGCCACAATAGGCTTTACATCAACCATTGTAATAGGAGGCTTTTGAAGCCTCCCCTGGGTCTCTAGACGCCGCGAACGCTCCGCCTGCGGACCGCCATCCTCCATAGTTGAAGCTGTTGCGTCGCTTCAAGTACGTTTCCTTAATGTGGCACACACTAAACAAACCAAACACCATCATATTTTCAGCGAATCAGCGTGCGGATTATATTTCAGCCACTGGTGACGAGCATTTCCCCAAAAGACAACAAGATGCCGACTGTGGGGGTGAAGCGTGACGAGCTGTTCGCGGCCTTGGGCCAGTCGTACACGGACGAGGAATTTGACGTCCTGTGCTTCGAGTTTGGCATTGAATTGGACGACATTACGAGTGAGAAGCAGCTTAAGCAGCGTGAACAGGGACAGGACAAGGACCACTCGGCCCACTCGGACGCTGTGCTTTACAAGATCGACGTGCCAGCCAATCGCTACGACCTGCTGTGTGTGGAAGGTATTGCCCGTGCTCTGCGCGTTTTCCTGGAGAAGGAGCGCCCACCCGTGTACACGCTGGCGCCGCGCGCTGAAGGTCCGCACCAGATCACGGTTAAACCCAGCACCAAGGTGGGCTCTTCTTATTTTTGGGTTAAATAAGGTTTGAGAGGTGACTGATGAGTGATTGTCATTGTGTTTCTTAGCTAGTGCGACCGTTTGTCGTGTCTGCTGTGCTTAGAGACGTGCAGTTCACTCAGGAACGCTACGACAGCTTCATCGACCTGCAGGACAAGTTGCACCAGAACATCTGCCGACGCCGTACGCTCGTAGCTATTGGCACGCACGATTTGGACTCGGTGGAGGGACCTTTCACGTACAACGTAGGTGGAATTTGGGTGTTTTGTGGAAGTAAAAAAACTGACACAGTGTATGTGTTTTATTGTGGCTGCAGGCGCTGCCGCCAAATGAGATTAAGTTCCAGCCGTTGAGTCAGGAGAAGGAGTTCGAGGCTAAGGAGCTGCTGGACTTTTACCGCACCAACGCGGATGTGAAGCACATCAAGCCATACACGGACATCATTTACGACTCTCCTGTGTATCCGGTGATCACGGACAAGAACGGTGTGGTGCTGTCGCTGCCGCCTATTATCAATGGCGAACACTCGAAGATCTCGCTCAACACCAAGAACGTGCTGATTGAGTGCACGGCCACGGACATTACCAAGGCTAAGGTTGTGCTTAACACGATGATCGCCATGTTCTCCGAGTATTGCGCCAAGCCCTTCACTGTGGAACCCGTTCAGGTGATTTACGAGGACGAGACGGTGAGCCCGTCGGAGATGACGCCGAATCTTGCCAAGCGCTCAGTGGAGGTGCAGATCAAGAACATCTACTCGATGCTGTTCGGCAAGGGCGAGCCCCTCAACTTGGATGTCGACCGAATGTGCAAGTTGTGTGACAAGATGCAGCTCGACGCCAAGCCCTCGGGAAATGGCAAGACCATTATTGCGGAGGTCCCTATTACTCGTTCGGACATTCTACACCCTGTGGATGTGATTGAGGATGTTGGGATTGCGTACGGTTTCAACAATATCCCGCTTACGATCCCGAGCACCCAGACTATTGGTATGGCGCAGCCCCTTAACAAGCTGGGCGACCTTCTTCGGGATGAGATCAGTCGTGCGGGTTACATCGAGCTGCTTACTCACGGACTGTGCTCGCACAAGGAGAACTTCGATTACTTGAACCGCAAGGATGATGGCAAGTCGGCTGTTGTGCTTTCCAATCCTGCTACCGTTGAGTTTGAGGTTGTCCGTACGTCGATGTTGCCTGGTGTGTTGAAGACCATTCAGAATAACAAGGCTATGTCGATCAAGGAAGGTTTGAAGCTGTTCGAGGTTTCGGACGTCGTGGTGATCGACGACAATACGGATGTTGGTGCCAAGAACGTGCGTCGCATCTGCGCAGCCTACACGGGCCCGACCGACGGTTTCGAGGTCATCCACGGTCTTGTTGACCGCATCATGCAGCTCATGGGCATCCCGTCTCAACTGGAGATGCCTGCTGGCACAAAGGAGTACTACACCATCACCCCTGCTGAAGAGTCCACATACTTCCCTGGTCGCTGCGCGTACCTGACACTGCAGAAGGAGGACGCCAAGCCGCTTCGCCTCGGCACGTTCGGTGTGTTGCACCCGCAGGTGCTGAAAAACTTCGAGCTGCTTAACCCGACGTCTGTTCTGGAGATGGACCTGGAGCCTCTGGTTTAAAGTCGGCCGAGAAGGAGTAAGGTAGACAGCCAGCCGTTGGGCTAGATGAGGACGGCGTGGCAGGTAAAGCGCAGTGATGCGAATTCACATGTGCATGTGCTATGAATGAGTTGTTCTTGGTTTGATTTTTATTGTATCATGTAGCTTGATCGCACAACAGACCACTAAAAATACAGGTGAGCTGGAGGCTGAAATAGCAGGAGAAGTCTGGACTCGAGGCCGGCGGTCTTTCAATTTAAAGTAACTTAAGAGCAGCTACTCCGGGAAGCTATGGATGGTGATGCATTGGATCGCGAGTTGGCTTCACTGGCTGAGACCATCAGCATCAGCAACCCGATCACATTCGGACATAAATCTACCTGGTACGTTTTTAGCTGCTTCTTTACCTACACGTAAAACCATTTTCTGTGGTGACTGACTGCGTTTTCATATTGTAGGCGCTCGACACAAAAAGACACCGAGTTAGCTGCCAAACGAGAAGGTGATTTTGCAAAGACACTGCCAAGGGAGTTCATTCTGACAGAACCTCAACATACCAAGAAAGCGTTTGCACGTGTGGCTGCTGCAGCTCGGAACCCTGTGCAACCGCTCCGTCCTAATATGTTACTGAATGAAGACGGCAGCAGCAGCTATTCAAACGGACCTAGTGACATTCCATCTCGAGCAGTTCTATCGACACCTCCGTCCCGTGTGCCAATTGCCAAGCGAAGTCACATGGATGGTGTTTTACGAGGAGTTCCTGGTGGTTCTCAGTCTTTATGCACAATTCAACAAAATGCATTCGTGTACGACGACGAGATGGAGAACATGAACCAGGACAAAAATACCAGACACCACCGCAAGCGCGACGCCTACTCTGATTATGTGGAGGCACGTGCAAGATTCAGCAAGATGCACAGCGTAAAGTAGGTAGAATGGCGGGCGCACAACCTAGAGCAGGAAATTCCACTTCCGTTTATTCTAGGAACCTGAATATTACTTAGTATTCATCATTAGCTGAGTTTGACGGTCTATCAGACGAAGAAAACGCGAGAGCAGCAGCGAGAGCTGAATCCGCTGCAAAGACGGCATTTTCACTTGAATCTTCCTCAAGCGCTTGCAAAACTAGGAACCTGAATATTACTTAGTATTCAGCATTAGCTGAGTTTGACGGTCTATCAGACGGAGAAAACGCAAGAGCAGCAACGAGAGCTGAATCCGCTGCAAAGACGGCATTTTCACTTGAATCTTCCTCAAGCGCTTGCAAAACGGGAGACACTGCGATGTACTGGTCGTTGGTATCGCTAGTTTCATTGAACCCAAACTGGTCAGCTTCGTGTTCATCTCTGGCTTCAAGAGATTCGGATGGAGCTGCAATTGCTAGCAGCTCTTGAGCTTGTTCCAGTATATCGGCAGCCGGAGTGCACTCTCCTTGAGGTGTGAGAAGTGCGAAAGTATCATCTCGCTCGAAAACTTCAACTTGCTGCCGCATGTTTTCTTGGTCATCATGATCAGGTTCTTCGTATTCGTCTTCATACTCGTCTTCAGCTTCATCTTCTTGCGCTTCATCGTATTGGCCCTGTATTCGTTCTTCAAAGGCTTTCATTGGTTCTTCAGCTTGATCCAATTCCTGCTCATCTTCGTCGTCACAAATCGGTCCTTCAAGAACTTCATCGTCTTGGCACTGTATTGGTTCTGCAAGGGCTTCATCATGTTGATCTAGCATTGGGTTTTCATGCTGATCATTTTCTTGCTCTGGTGTGTGGCAGAAGTCGGATTGCCGTTGCAGCAAAGGGTCCTCGTCCTGTTCTTTCCTGTCATCTGTCTCCGACATCACCTCGTGTTCGTCTTGCTGGAGTTCAGTGAAAATCTCGTCGTCTTGGGAATTCCGTCCTGAATCACACAGTTGAGCGGCACCATTGTCCTCTAGGACCACCAGCTCAGGAGATCGGTGCTCAGGAGCACCGATCTCTCCCCCATCTAGGTTTTCTTGCTGCTGTCCGTCGAATTCATCTTCTGTCTGTAGTAACTCAGCTCTACTTGAATCCTCGCCAATTTCCAGCCTATCATCACACATCTCTGTTTGAATTGCATTTTCTTCTTCCTCAAAGTCAGATTCTTGTGCTTGAGTTTCCTGTTGGCTAACTTGAGTATTATGGCGTTCATAGTCTCCTAGTTCTTCTTGCTGCTCACTTGCTATCTCTTTTATCTCTTGCTCATCCACATCTGCGTCTTGCTGTAGCTTATCTGTTCTTTCTTGTAGTTCTTGCTTGTCGAAAGTCACTTCTTCTCGTTCTTCTTGTTCCTTCTCATTCGCTTCTTCTTGGAAAATACTCTGTTTCTGAGGACTTAATGCTGATTTCTCTTCTTCTTTCTTCTTCTTATGATGACGTCGTCTTTCACTTTGCTCAGGTTCTGCTTCGACAGAGAGGACTAACGTCGTCAAAGACTCGATATGCTCCAGCTGACAATAAACACAGCAACCCGATTACTAAAAAGTGTTTATAATGTAGAATCTACACATACGAACCTGAACCTGAGCATCCGATAGTGCTGCAACGAGGTACCCACGATGCGCTGCTGCAGCTTTTTTCTCGCGGGAGCTCACAAAACGTTCTCTTTCTACTCCACCACCAGCTTGTCTTTTTGTTCTCTTCGACGCCTTTTTCTTCTTCACTCGTTTCGATCGATGTTTGTGCGGAGATTTAGCTGGTGAAGAAGGACTTACTGCTTGATTCCTTGAAAAGTTTTCTTCAGCATCACGAATACGCTGGACGAGGCTGTAAGGACTTTTTCCCGGCTTCTTGGCTAGTTTGAGCTCTGTAATAGCCCCCATCAGTGCACCGGTCGATTGACACTGACCAATTCGGGTGTTATTGCCCAATGCTGCCAACCGATGTTGCGGTTTTGCCTTTGAAAGGCGATCGGCTGCCTCCAGAATATGCCGAAGCGCGTGGCCTTCGCGTTTTGCGGTATCTTTTTGCTGATAAAGATCACGAAAAAAAGTTTCCTCTCGTTGCTGTTGCTCCTGTTGGGAAGTTCCATCATCGTGGAGAATGCTGTCAGGTATACGTAGCGCGTCGTTATCTTCTGATTCAAATGATTCGATACGGGGTGGGAGCTTTGGTGCCATTGGTAACGAGGCCAGTGTGCTACGAGCTCCTGTCTTATACTTAGAGAAGCGCCCTTGCCGGTGATCATCAGTGAGAAAAGGTTTCCAAGCAGACGCTGGTGGCTTCGTTTTGCTGGTTGTAGAACGAGTTTCGTGTACCAACGAGCTCTTGGAATTAATTGTCAATAGAAGCGTGTCGGATTGATCATCGTCGAAATATTTGGCGTGCCTCGGCATTTCGCGAGTCGGTCGCAAAAGAGCTGGAGCACTAGCACTGCTTCTGATTCCAAGACCGTTGGCTTCGAGCGATGCGGTGGCGTAGTCTGCATACACAAGACAACATCGCTCACAGACCCCTACTGTCTTGTGTAGAAATATTGGGTCTTGACGGTGACGGGCAAAGTCTTCGGCACTCAGAGTGGGGTGTAAATATCGGATCACAGGAGGTATCAATAGGTCACGACCTTGCCATCCTTTCTGACCTGAACCAGATCCAGCCTTGGGTCCTCCATTATCATCACTGGAACTAACCGACTTGAAGTGCCGAAGGATCCCGAATCCTACACCGCCTGCTTGTTGCACTACTCGGTCATCGGGAGGCCACTCAAACGCGACTTGGCTTGCTTGAGTAACACGCTCACGAAGGAACTTAAGTACATGCTGAAAATGCGCCAACACTGCCTTGTATGTTGTCGGTAGTAGAGCTCGATGAGCAACTACCTTGGCGCAACTAGCGCAACGTATTTGTCCCGGCCGAGGCTCTTCGTCTACCTCAGGATTGCTTGTTGAGCTTAACGATACTGGTCCAGCACCGGAACCTTGTGCAAATGCAAACGTCGGGACTTTTGCATCACTCACGATATCCAGAGGTCGGATAGCTGTTTCATTAGTTAGCATCTCAGAAGTTGACAGTACTCCCAATGGTGGTTGCAAGCGCAATGAGGAGCTCCAAAGCAACCATAAACGATCATCAGCATCTACTTGAAGTCGAATCACCATCCGTGCAATTCGAAACTTATGATAAGAGACCCGCGTGACATGGTCAACAATTCTCTCACAGACTTGCTGCACCATACCAGGCAGCATGGAACCTCTTACCGGTTCTGGTCGACTGAGAGCCTCGGCGCCACCTCCCTCTTCGAAAGTTACGCCGCGCTCGTAAACACTGAAGCGAGCGTCGTGGATTGCGTGTACGTTGACACGACGCTCCAGCAAACACAATTTGGGCGACCAAATCGCCCGCAGTGTCGAGTTACGAGCTCCTTTGGGTAAAGGAAACTGTTGCAGGATGCCTGTTGTCTGCACCGATCCAGGTGAAGAAGAGTGCGGGATCTCCGGTCTTCTGAACAAAAACTCACGAAGCGCCTCCGCGTCATAATACTCAATTGCAGGACAGGTACTCATCGATTTTGGCAGATACAGATAATATGCCACGATATCTGTCGCTATCCTACGCTTTGTGAACGAGTGCTCGATATGTGCTGCAGTGAGATTGGCGCGATGTTTGCGCTTGATCCGTCCACTTTTGCGGCTTGTGAAGTACCAGGCCACAGGCTGCGAGCCTCGATAAATCACCGTAGGCGGCACACTCACTCGTGGGCCTCCATCAAGATCGTCCGTTGTCCATAGATAGTGAAACAGATTTTCTACCAAACCGTCACCTTCCAGTGGCAATGGCGTGGCCATGATAGACAACTTGACGGCTCGTGTGCTGATAAGAGAGGAGGGTGGTGCTCATATTTGCATCCTGCTTGCAATAAGCCTGCTATTTCCAGGTATTAGCAGGGGGTTTCAAGTCTTAGCATCACTAAAACCGACCATCATATCACTTGTTAAAGCTCCAGAATAGTCAATATGCGAAGTAATCAACACCCTTCGCAGACAAAGTCCACGGACCTAGCAACTGGAGTCACGGGCCATTCAGGGGCTGAACCAGAAGCAAAAGGCCAACAGGACTTTTTCGCCGACAAAGTCCACGAACCTAGCAACTGGAGTCACGGGCCATTCAGGGGCTGAACCAGAAGCAAAAGGCCAACAGGACTTGCAACATGCTGTGGACTTGTACCAGAAAGGGATGGAGATCGCACATGGAGCAACTACGTTTGACGACCATTGCCGCGCGATTGAAAACTTCAGCTTGGCTATTGCCATCCGAGCCACACAAGCTCGTTTTTTTCTAGCTCGTGGCAATGCCTTTCGAGCTATTGGCGAACTTGAACGCGCTGCCAAAGACTATGGTTCTGCGCTAACGCTTGATGATCGTAGTGCGTTGTACTACGCAAATCGAGGAGCTTGTTATCGGAAGCTCAATCAGACAGCGAAAGCCCTCGAGGATCTTACCAACGCGATTGAATTGGATGGGCGGAAGGCACCTCACTACTTCAACCGTGCACTCGTACTACATGATGCTGGGTTTTATCGTGAGGCCATCATTGACTTCTCAAAAGCGCTTGAAGATGGATCTGCCGCGGTGGCAGCGAGTGGCACAGGAGCAAACGGAACGTCAAGCGGAAATGGCGGCGGCATCGGCATTAGGGTCGAATACCGTGCACTGCAAACCCGAGCCAATTGCTATCGACGACTAGGACACTTGTCCAAGTGCATTGACGACCTGCAAGCAGCAATTAAACTCGATTCTCGTAACGCGTCAGCTTTCAGCGCCTTGGCACTGGCACATTTCGAGTGTGGAGACTTTGTGCAGGCAGCTGACGGATTCACGACGGCCATTGAGCTGAATTCGGGAAACGCCAGCTACTTCAGCTATCGTGGACTGTGTTACTATCGCCAGGGCCAAGAAGTTGCAGGAATAAACAGACAGCAGTCGAGTACAGCCGCGACATTAACCAGTGGCATGGGAGTCTTTGCACGACAATGTCTGGCTGACTTCAACAAGAGCATCCAGCTCGATGGTCGGGACCCACAAGCGTACTTCTACCGTGGTTCGGTTCGCCTTGCATTAGCGTTGGACTTTGACCACGCACCTTCAAAATCATCCACGGGGACAATAAGCAGCTCGGGTACAGAAACAAATACAGCGGGATCACCAATTCCAGTCAGCAGAGCTTTGAACGATAGTAGCGAACCTACCACCAGCCCAGTGGTTCTTCAGGCTACAGCAGTTAGCTACATGAGTGCAGCCGAGCAACTGGAAGCTGCTTTTGCCGATATTGAGATGGCTTGCACCTTGTGTCCGACTGGAACACCCTATCTGATCGGCATGGCGATGATTACACAGCTAAAACAGCGGCATTCTGAAGCTCGAAAGATGTTTGAGGCGATTGCAATGAATGCCCCAGAAAATCGCAAGAGTGTAATTGTTCAGTTCCATACAGCTTTGTGTTGTCATGCTCTTGGAGACCATGAACGCGCTTTAGAGTTGCTCACAGACGCTTTAGATGTTCTTCCCGATGAACCAATATTTCTCGAAGCAAGAGGACTTATGCTGCAAGAAATGCGGGTGCATCCTCTAGCACTTGCGGATTTTTCACGTGCGCTGGAGATTCTTGAAGGATATGAAGACCGCAAAGCAAACCTGCACCAAATCTTGGGTCTCCGCTATCTGCGCGGGGAAAGCGCGTTGCGGCTTGGACGTTGTCAGGATGCTGTCGATGACTGTAGCACGGCAATTGCTGGAGGATATACAGCTGACATGGCAGCTCAAAATGCTCGTGGAATGGCCCTCCGCGGCCTCGGCGATTATGATCGCGCTCTTGTCGACCTCAATGTACGCAGTTGAATGTTGTCACAGTTTCGTGTCCCTCGCTAACAATAATTGTTCCAGGCTTGTGTTACTCATACCCCGAAAAATGACATTTTCCGCTTCCATCGAGCACTTTGCCTGATGGAATGTGGACGCTACTCGGAAGCTCTGCCGGATCTTCACGAGACTGCAACTCGCAACACCACAGACGCAAAGTACACTCAAACGCTCGTGCACTGCTTCTGTAGCTGATTTCTTGATCTCACAAACCTTCTTGTGGTAATAGGCTGCTGTACTACATGGGTCTGTGCTATTACCATGAATACCAGTCTAACGAATGCGTGGCCTTCATGAAGCGCGCACTGCAGTGCAAACCCACGCAAGAACTGCTTCCCGACATGTATGTGCTTTTATGTGCTTGGTTCCACCAATTGCTTGGTCTCTCATCTGGTTGTTCGACCAGATATTATCATATTGGGCTTTCGTACGCGCTTGAGGGGCAGAACATGGATGCTGTCGAGCACTTCACCAGTGCCTACGACCACTCTTTGCTTCTGGAGAAGATCGTCAAAACCGGTAACAACCAGGACGAGGAACTCCATGACGCAGGAGACAAACTGACCCAGATCCAGCGACTACATGAAGCCCAGCTCCTGTACATCCACGAGCGCGCAAAAGCCTTGCAGCTGGAACAATACCACGCCGAAGCACTTGCAGATTTCTCCTTCGTCACCGCACAGCAGCCGACCAACGCCCACGCGTACTTCCGTCGTGGTTTTGTTTACAAAGCACTTGGCAATTTCAGTGCCGCCGCTCACGATCTGCAAACAGCTCGTCAACTGGATCCTAACAATTTGCAGCTTGTCGTCAATTATAAAGAACTGCGGGACGTCGAGTGCATTGTTCTGTGCGCTCCAGGTGAAGAAAAGCGCTTCTAGTTGCAGGTCAAATGTGGAAGTAAAACCGGTGTCCGCATATCTTCATTCGAATGGTCGCGTTTTACCTAGATCGCCGCTTCGACGAGTGCTCATTGCTGAAAGTGCGCAGCCATGGGCAACGTCTGCACTTGCTGTCAATGGGGTCGAAAGTAAAACCGATGTCCGCATATCTTCATTCGAATGGTCGCGTTTTACAGAGATCGCCGCTTCGTCGAGTGCTCATTGCTGAAAGTGCGCAGCCATGGGCAACGTCTGCACTTGCTGTCAATGGGGTCGTGGAGCTGCAGGAATACCGAAAAGTAAGTCCAGCAAGCTGGACAAAAAGGACGCGTGGTTTGAACAAGACTCAGTACCGCTGGTATCTGCACGTCATGGTCCTGACGACTTCGCATACGACAATGCTGATGGCAGTCTCAAGAGAACGGTGTTGGTACGCTCACCGCGGCCTACAAGCACAACAACAAGTGATTCCAGTGAGCGCTCTAGTCGCACATCGCGTCGTCGCCAGCAGCACCAAGACCAAGAGGGGAGACAGTACCATGAACACAGGAAGAAATCTGCATCCGTTGACGCCACGAGTAACGACCGACACTTGTCAAATAGGTCTGAGCATGGAGACGACCAAGACCACCACAAGAGCCATAGCAAGCACCACCACCGTTACCCGCTCGCAGACGACACCGATGACCGATCTCACCACGACCGGAAAATTGCAAGGTCGACGTCGCTTGACGTTGAAGCGAGCCGTCGAGATTTGTCTTCCAGATCGGTGCGGTCTGTCCGGGCCACGTCGTATTCCCAAGATGCCGCTTCCTTCGCGGACGATGAAGTTGAAAGTCTTGACTCTTTTCACGGTTCGTCCAGATCGCACAGATCGTCATCGGCATCTTCGTCACCTAAAGCATCATCTAGAAGTGGATCACCCGGAAAGAAGACGCGCTACGGTCGGAAGAATTATCGAGCGAATGCGAACCGCAAGTAGGCAGACCATCCTACAACCAACAACACAATACGTGCACTACACCCACGCAACTTCAACTGGTTACCGATTTCCCGTTGTTCACTTTCATTGAGTATCATCTTGGTCTCTGTTTCCAAAAAAGCACCGCACACACTACTAACATGCACGACATGGACATGATCACTCACTCTCGCTGGGGGGGGCTGCCTTCTCGTTGAGCAATTGTGGCATCGTCGAAAGATAGTGCTAATCTGACCTGCATTTCCTTATCCAATCATTTGGGCATGGAGCTGATGTACTGGAGAAGGCGCGTCTCCGAAATGCTGCCATCCAGACCAGGAATGCCTCCGCCTTCACTTGCAACGAACTTGAACACAGGCTCTTCGCTCTCGAAGCCACCCAGATTGTACGGAGCCTCTGCGGGGGTGTAAATGACGCCGTCTACCTCGTGCGTCACACTCTTGGCAAACTTTGTTAGCATGTACTCAGTCTTTCCCAGACGGAAGTGGTCTTTCATGCGTACACGAAAAGGTTCAGTGGAGTAGTCGAACGTTTTGTCCTGTTCAGGCATCCGACAAATGTTAGTTAGCTGTCAACAACAGCACTTGACTGGCAGCAAAACCAGCATCAGTATGCGATTCACTGTACGTACGTTTTTACGCGGCACAATGATCTCATTTTGTAGGCACTGCAGTCGCTTCTCTAGCTTCTTCTGCCAAATCGGCGTGCCCTCCAAGAAGAGGATATCAAACGCGAGATACCGCGCTACCCTCACGTCGTGATCTTGATCTTCTACAATAAGGCCATCGATCAAAGTGTTCGCCTGAAATTCATTCTATGTAGCAAAATAATGAATACAATCAGTATTGTTTCGCATGATGTCACCAAACAAGCATAAACATACCGGTGCTCTTCGTCGCGGAAACTTCGAATTCATTCTATGTAGCAAAATAATGAATACAATCAGAATTGTTTCGCATGATGTCACCAAACAAGCATAAACATACCGGTGCTCTTCGTCGCGGAAACTTCATCTCCACCTTCGTGAAGGTCATGTCCCGAGATACAACGTATGTTCCGTCTGCAGTCACGTAGAGGAGGCAGCGACGGCTTCAAAACACACAAGAAAAGATCAGTCTTTATCCCGTACATACCCTCAGAAGAGTGAGCAGTAAAATACTAAATAATGCCTACCCACGTGCCCTCCAAGTAACGAGATACGCTTTAGTCAAGCAGCCCTTGCGCTTGTATGCTCCCTCGGCAACGTGCGTCGCTGTAAACGGAATAGTCTGTACCATAATCATTATGATGAGTGAATGGATCACAACAACTGCACGCGCCATTCCTACCTCGCATCCCGGGAACCCTTCAATACCCGTAAGTTTCCCCAAAGACTTGGTCAGCTTCTGGTGGTCCTCTGACGATGGGGAAATTGTTTCACCGTAAGTCAGAGGCTCCACTTCATCCATCCACGAGCGAATTTTACGACGCTTCGCCGGTCGCTGTTCCTGCCGGTCCGGTGGTATGTACATGGGCGCCTTGTACACTGGAGGAGTAGGAAAGCCACCCGACGAAGTAGCGCTGACCGGTAAAGCCTTCGGTGGCACTGAACCTGGAGCTATGATCTTATCCTTCGGAACAAATGTGTTCGCTCGGTCCTGTTCGGTCACCACCTCATTCCCGACAGACGATTCGCTTTTGCGTTTGCGAGTCTCTTCATTTTCCCACCGCGGAGGAGCAGGGACTGCCAACTGTGTCGACTCGGACGGCAACGTGCTGTAATATTTGCGGTACAATCGCTAAATATCACACCGAAGAGAAGATTAGTCCTCCATCTT
>JAIKVB010000794.1:0-14613 GCA_024679045.1 Phytophthora brassicae
CGACTCAGTATATGATTATGATCCAGATACTGCTGCGTAACACATAGCGCAAATGTTGAATTGGTCGCCTTGTTAGTCAGTTTCACACACACGTTGATCTGCGTGCAGAGTAAATATACACCGTTTAGCACTCCAAATAACCCACATCAGTCTAACAGATCCGAACCAGACTGGACAGACTGGCCCCAGTCCAGGCCCCGACTAGACAATTAAGGACCATACCTGTGCTTCGCACTCAATTAGCCGCGATTCTTGACGCGCTCGCTTCCCTTTACCGCGAGGCCTGTACCTTCCACCATGCGTACAGATGAACGTCGCCGCGTAGCGCTCCTATTCTGCAGGAATCTTCGGAGCTGAAGACTTGTTGCGATCGATTGTCGTATTCCTTCTGGGAACTGTAGTGTGCGGGCGATTCCTAAACACCTACGATCATAGACAGTTGATAAATAGGTACATAAATAACATACAAGTGAGTACACATGTTATAGCTGGCACGTTTCTTCTTGGTAGGCAGCAAGGTAGTCGTTGAAGGCCTCCCAGGAAGCAAACTTCAGCTGCTCCATAGGGGGGCGATGGTACATCCCCGAACCGGGTCGTCAGGGGGAGATCGATCGGACATGCTCCATAGGGGGGCGACGGTACATCCCCGAAGCGGGTCGTCAGGGGCAGATCGATCGGACAGGCCCGCCGAACTGGACGTGGTAAGGAGAGCAAAGTCGGTGGATTCGCTAGCGCTACACGCGTCGCCATCTACACTTTCGTCGCTCGTGGGCTCAGGTGGGGGGGAGACGCTTTGACTTGCGGGGCATGGCGGAGAATCGTCGTACCCGTCCAATATTGGGGGAGGGAGGAACAGAATTGAACGGCTGCGAGGCTGTAAATGTATATAGGTATACATGTATACCCGTTCGGATGGCATTTTTGAAAACACGAAACAGTTGGACACCAAATCATGGTTTTGGATCATAGAGCGTTCTGAGAATGTTCTTTCATTCGGGGACACTATCCACTCTCATACAATAATGCTGAAACAAAAACCTCCTTGGTTGAGGTTGGTGATCCCTGTCTAATGTGATAGTGCTGTCCTTTCTTTTTCTAGAGATGAATTTGAAATACATGTATTACGGGACTACCGGTTGTGGCACAACCGGCACAACTTGTGCAGCCCTCATCGAAACGTCTCCATTTGCCAGGTCCATGACGTCGCCCGAGTCGTCTCCGTTGCTGCGCACGACGAGCGCCGCACAGAGTCCATCACAGAAGTTGCACGGTAGAATCTCCTCCCTGCCCATTGGTGGTCCAAGTCGTGTGCCAGGCCACACCGAAGAAGGTTCCGCCTTCTCGTCGTTTCTAGGACTGGCCACAACCATGACGGGCGCTTGTGTGCTCACTCTCCCTGGCGTTGTGCAAGCTGTTGGACAATTGCCAGCTCTGTTTCTCTTCATCCTAAGTGCTTGGCTGGCGTTCCACGCCTGTGAAATGCTCAGCGTGAGTTGCGACGCCGCGTGCGAGTTCTCGTATGAAGCGCTGAGCTCCCGTTTATTCGGCGCCGCTGGCGTCTGGGCCGTTCGCCTCTTAACGCTCGCGCTGCTTTTTGGCGCCATCGTAAGCTACATGGTCATCGCTATGGATTTGTTCGAGCCTTTTCTAGGCACCTTTATGAGTCGTCAGACTATCAGCCTCATCTTCATGTTCGTGGGTATCCCGCTGTGTCTGCCCGAGACCATCCACGAACTTCGCTTCGCCAATTTGCTCGTGCTGCTGTGTCTGCTCTACATTCTTATAGCATTGGGGATCCGCACCGTGCAGAATGATCCCGAATTTGCGGCTCAGATCCCGAGGAACCCTGCGGACGAGTTCTCGTCTGAATTCGCCGCTCTTGCCTACGCACTGCCTATCGTCACATTGAGTTTCGTGTGTCAACTCAACGTCCCGCGAGCGTATCAGGAGATCCACGACAAGACGCAGATGACTCAGGTGCACAAGGCGCTCGTGGCTTGGGGGCTCTTCATCTATTTGCTCTTCGCCTATTTGGGCTACGCTTGCTTTCACGGCCAGCCTCCGAGCGACATTCTGACGGGTTTTGCAGCTGACGATTTGCTCATCAACGGCGCGCGACTGGCGCTAGGAATCAGTATGGTACTCAAGACGCCTATGACCTTCCAGCCACTGCGGCAGCTTGTGGAGATCTGCTGCCTCGGTCATGATCGTGAGAGTCTGCCGTTCCGTACGGGTATCACGGTTGTCTTTCTGCTGGTCGCCCACCTCTTCTCAATCTCATCGCGCAACTTGGGCACTGTCATGTCGTTCGTCGGCTCTGTGGCAGGTAATTTACTCGCTCTCACGAGAGTCTGCCGTTCCGTACGGGTATCACGGTTGTCTTTCTGCTGGTCGCCCACCTCTTCTCGATCTCGTCGCGCAACTTGGGCACTGTCATGTCGTTCGTCGGCTCTGTGGCAGGTAATTTACTCGCTCTCACTGTTCCTGGCCTCTTCCTATACGAAGTCTCTCGTGGTTACCTTGTGGAGCGTGACGCTTTCTACTCCCCACGACTGGCGCTACTTTTCGCCTACGCTGGCGCTGTGTTTACCGCCGCCTCGCTCACGTACCTCTCGTACAATGCACTCATAGGCTAAGTAAGAACTCTTGACATGCTCTTGACGCTGTAACCTTTCCATGCTAACGCAGATAGAAAGCGAAAATGAAAAAAACTTGTTTATACAGCCAGCAACACAATATCAAAGATGTCTCGATTCGTCCCTTTAAAGTAAGTATCGCCACAATTGGTCCTGGTAGTGCTTCGGTAACGGAGTAGTACGTACAGTTTCGTACGTCCCCCACGAGTCTATTTTATGCCGCAGCCCATGAGCTTCTTGTTAAAGTTTTCGCGCTCGTTGTGCTTCTTGCTTCGGAGGATTTTCACGGTGCAGCAAACAGCACAAAACCTGCCTTCGTCCTTGTCCTTCAGTGCGCAACTGCCGTCAGACGTGGCTTTGCGGAGCTCTGACGCCTTCTGCGAGCAGTTCTTGCACACCGCGCGGCCGCACAGCACGCAGTCCTTAAGCGGATCCAGCAGACTTTTGGGGTTGCGGCAGATCTTGCAGCTACCACGCACAATGTCGGACGGCGCCACCTGTGAGCCCTCTGCCATGAACGTGATGAGCTTCACCAACATCTTCTTGGGGACCGTGTCGCTCACCATGACGCCATTGTGGTCCGGCACGTTAATGGACGCACCACCTTGTACCAGCGTCCCAGCAATTTCTCCAAGCTGACGCTCCACGGCCATATGCAAGTACGTGGTGCCGTTCACAAGCTCATTCAATGATGCTACCGTCACCGGTTTCCGCAGTCCTGTGGGTGACGACGAAGGGGAAGTGGGCCTCGAAGAGGACGAGGACGACGGCGAAGAGCTCTTAAGTTGCCGCAGCTTTTCGATAAAGAGTTTCGTGATAGCGGCGGGCGTCTCGGGCTTGGCCGTCATGATGTGAATAGCCAGTGGCGTCTGGCCGCGTACGTTCACGGACGACGGGTTCGCGCCGAGGTTCAGCAGCAGCTCCACAATGTCTGTGGCGTTGCTGCGCGAGCTGCTGGCCGCGAAGTGCAATGCCGTGTTGGAGTGGCGATCGCCTGCATTCAAGTGCTCGGATAGTCGCGGCAGCTTGGCCAGTGCGCGTAGCACGTCAAAATGGCCCTTCTTGGCCGCGATGTGCAGCGCGCTCTGCTGGTTCTTGCGGTCTCGCAGCGCCAAAATGCCAGCGGACGACGTGGCGCTGATGCGACGCGCGGCCGGCTCCAGGTCGTCGTCAGGACTCCACTCGTTCGAGTCCGAGCTCGAGTTGGTGCTCGTGGTGGAGCTCGTGCGCGCTGGGTCCTCCAAGTCGTAACCGTATTTTTGCAAGGTGGCGATGAGCAGCTTGGCCTTAGAGGCCTCCTTCTCGTCCATGGTCTCTCTGTGTCTGTCTGTGTGTGAGTCGTAGCTAATTGCGGACTGCGCGGATTGATGGAGATGCCTTTGCAGGGACAGGCTAATAATTAGCGGATCGAGATAGCCAGGGATGTGGCCACGTACTTCGGTGCTTGGAGCTTACCTGTCGTATTTGGAGCTGAATTTTTTGGTGTCTCGCGTGCTCCAAGCTAAATATAGAGAGCTGAATCTAGCGTATAAATGGGCCTTCCTCGGCTAACGAATAATTTCCTTTAGAACATCCAAACAGAGTATTGATTAATTTCTAGTCGCGGAAACACATATCCCGTTAAAGTCGATCTAAAGTAGTAGGGTGACGATTGCACGCTCGAACGACGGTTCGCGATTTTCGTGGTGTGGTACCACACCACAAAAAAATCCGAAAAGATGCTGTGGAGCTCGGCCATGGAGGCGCCGTGGGCGGCGCTCTGGGCTCGCTACGACGGCATCCTCGCATCCATGCAGGTGCGTCCGGGCTCTATAATAAAGATACGTGTGGTGAATACATTATGACAAGCGATTATCCGCAGAATAGTGAACTAGCGCAGCTAGACGCCTGGTATCTGTCCGCCTTCCCGTCTGTACTGAGGACACGCGAGCCTGAGCCATTCATGAACAAACAGGAGCTGCAGAAACTTATGGAGTGGAAACTCAAGAAGGGCAAGTGGTACGTGCACTTTCTCTGTGGCAAAAGCTGCGTATAAGTGTTTACTTAACGCCTCTGGACCATTTAGGAGACCTCAGCTGATGAAGTTTGTGAATGCGCTGGAGGAGGATGAGGTGGAGCAAGCATCGCGTGACGCACTTAAGAAACTCTGCACTGGAAACCTTCGATCAGCTACGGAAGCGCTTTGCACGCTGAAAGGGGTACTTCATAACTACTTTACAGACTGTGACAGGCTGTAACTTTTGAAGGAGACAGACGTACAGCCACCACTGACCAGAGCTGATTGTTTTTTTGCTACAGGTGGGACCGGCTACGGCGTCTGCGGTGCTGGCAGCCTACGACGAAAGCGTCCCTTTCATGGCTGACGAAGCGTTGGAGGCTGTCGCGGGTACGTTACTTCCCGATGGTCGTAGGACTACAGTCGAATGGGCCTGTCGTTCGGTCGGGAATAAGTCTCGGATCACATTCTAACTGACGTTACGTGCTCGAATCAGGTATCATTGGTCCGCGCAAGTACACGCTGCCGCACTTTATGAGCTTTGCGGAGCAGTTACGCGCTAAGGCCAAGTGGCTAAACGAACAGCGAGTTGCAAGCGACGACGGGAAAGCCGGAGACACCGAGTCGTGGACAGCTCAGCGTGTGCAGTTGTGTCTGTACGCCGAGGCTCACGACAGCACTGCAACTACTGCCACATATTCCACTTCTACCGCCAAGAAGACTTCACCTACCACCAAGAAGACTTCGCCTGCTGTCAAGAGGAAGCGAGAGAAGGCGGCCATACCACCCTCCGCAAAGACGAAAAAGGGAAAAGCACAGGAAGAGAATGCTGAAGCTAAGGATCAGCCCCTGCGTCGCCGCTCACAGAGGAATCGCCAGAATCCGTCACCTTGATTAAATCAAGGCTAAAATAACCCGAAAGTGATATCAAATTTTGATATCACTTTCGGGTTATTTTAGCAATTCTGTCAGAATTGCTGACCTCAGGTTTTTGTGACTTCAACTTACCGGTACCGGTAATCAAGAACCATGTACTTCGTACCACTTTCTCGTACCTTATTTAGTTCGACTCGAATTATTTAGCACGAGCGTGTAATGCCTTTTGTGTCTTAGTGTCGCCCTGAAACAATCGAAGTAGTAATAAGAGCTAATATAGTAGTTCGGGAGAAAATGTAGTACTATTAATATCAATACCTGCTAATGTGAGGGACCATACGTATTTACATACCAAATTCAATCAAATCACAAATCCAGAGCTTCCCGTGCGAAGCACGCGTTAGTTAGTACCATGTACTTCGTACCACTTTCTCGTACCTTATTTAGTTCGACTCGAATTATTTAGCACGAGCAACACACAGATTGGTACTCTGGCACAGCAGTAGCTCCAGGGCCTCAGCGATCCTCGCCCAGCTTTCAGCGTGGGCGATGGCCTCCGGAAGGTACCCAAACTTGCGCTTGATCTCACCACGAACGAGTCGCAAGTATTGACGCACTTCTCCTGCTACGAGACGAAGACGCCTTGCCATATCCTCTCTACACTGTTGTAGCGCAATCACCTGGTGATCTGCGTCTGCTACACGCTGCTGAAGCTGCTCCTGCACATCGCGTAACTCTGTGAGCTCTCGACTCTGTTTGGCATGCTCTTCGGCTAGTTTTTCTGGAACGCGACCCGCACATTGCGCTTGGACCTTTAGACGCTTCATTTCTGCGTGTTGGGTTTCGTATAGCACAGCTTTGCGCTGTTGACGCGCAAACGACTGCTTTAGGTGCTCTTGGAACCATAACAAACACTTGGTTGCAACTGCGTCCAGCCCTGCGACCAGAGCCGTTGAATCTACTGAAGCTGAACAGGACGAGGCTGAGGAAGCCAGACTGGCATTTTCTTCGGCTGTTGTGGAGTATTCCTCGTTCTCTGCTCTCGTACTCTTGGTCTCATTCCCATGATCTTGGTTATCTTGCGTCTTATTGTCTTGGTGACCAGTATCGTCCAGATTCTCGCGCATCGCTACTAGTTGTTCTAGATGTAGGCGAGTGGAGTATTCCTCGTTCTCTGCTTTCGTACTCTTGGTCTCATTCCCATGATCTTGGTTATCTTGCGTCTTATCGTCTTGGTGACCAGTATCGTCCAGATTCTCGCGCATCGCTACTAGTTGTTCTAGATGTAGGCGAAAGGATTCTCCCGTAGCTGCGAGCTGTGCTTCCGCTTCATCAGCTCGACGCTTCCTGCGCTCGCTTTGAAGCTTTAGTACCCCATTCTCACGCTTTAGAGCGTCAAGACGCTTCTGAAGAGTCTCAAGTTCCCCTTCCAGCTCGGTGGTGGCTAGTTCGAGTGCACCGCGGGACTTCAAGGAGGTTTCTACAGTTTGGAGCTGTTGTTGAAGTTGCTTGGCACGCTGACGCTTCTGAAGAGTCTCAAGTTCCCCTTCCAGCTCGGTGGTGGCTAGTTCGAGGGCACCGCGGGACTTCAAGGAGGTTTCTACAGTTTGGAGCTGTTGTTGAAGTTGCTTGGCACGCTTAACTTCTCGTGCTGCTCGACGGCGGGCTGGTGCCATGGTGGTCATGTGTGCTACAGCCTTGTCTTTCCAGACCAGCAGCTCTCGCACCTCGCTCTGAATTCGCCAGTTTTCTTCGCGTAGGAGAAAGTTTTCATGCTGGAGTTGTTGTAGCGGCTCGTAGGCCAGCAAAGCTTCTGCTGCAGCCATCTTTAAAGACGAAGACAAACTGAGAAGAGATCCAATTGATCGCTGATCGTTACATTGGAATTGAAACAGCAAGCAACGGACAAACGCATACTGCGTCACCCACCACTGCCGAGTTCTTGAGTTCTTGCTCACTCTGATATTTTGTTCTCCCCATATTGACTGTCACTCGTCTGCTTCCTCAACAAGTAATCGCAAGTTAGTTCAAAAGTACTTAATTATGAAAATTGGTTCTGGTTTGGCTTCTGTGGTGTCGTCCCCAGAACCTATTTGTGCTTGCCATCGAGTGGTTTGGAGCGTCGTCGTCCCATTCGGGCAACATCTGGTCCATCGTCGATACATTCTCCACCGTGGCCGCTTCTCGGTCCTCTTCGTCTCGCTCTAAATTCTCTCGTTAAGTATTGGTAGTATTATTAATATTATTAAGTCAGCTTCTATCATATTGAGGTCGTAGAACTGATGGGCCGCCTTGTTGGAGACTTTCACTTCAACTGCCAACGACCCTCACAATCTGTTTTTGCCTGTCTCTGAGACTCCAAGGCAGAGCAACAAAACTACATCTGCTCAGCATATACGACCAACGACCGTCTCACTCGAGTCCAAGAGACCAATTAGCAACGCTCGACTCGTCGACCAGTTTTAGTATTAGGAACAGTATTAGGCACATTCTTCCGACCATGAACACGTGCGCGGTGCAGGACGTCTCGCGTCTGCGGCCAGGCGATCACATTTGCATATGGGACACGAGTCGCTGGCCGTTCCGCTACACGCACCACGGCATCGTTTTCACAGCCGCAGACAGCGTCGACGCCATCTCCGTCGCCCACGTTTGGTCCCGTAAATCAGGACTACTCGAGTCTCAAGCAGATTCCAAGTTTCAGCTCACGAGTCTCGGCGAGTTCCTGAACGCGCGGCCGCTACGAGACATGCGTCGTGTCCAGTACAACTCATCCCTTGTGGCCGAAGCCAGCTCTTTGCTGGGAGAAGTACACCGTACACACGCAGACGCACCGCCCGTGGTTTTGGCTCGCTGTCAGTTCCTATTGGGACTCGGTCAAGGCCATTTTAGCATCCTGTCGCTTAATTGTGAGCATGTCGCTCTGTGGTGCACCACAGGCGTAGGCTGGTCCAAGCAAGTGTTATCCAGGACGGAGAACAAAGTGCCGTTCTTAACGTCATCAGCCAAGGCGATGGACGTTCTGGAGCGTCTTGAAGTTCAGTTAATTGCTATTCGAGAAGAAGCTAAAGAGAAGAACAGAAGACTAGAAGACCTGGTCGGCAAGAGAGTGTATCTAAGACTCAAAGACTCGGGCAAGTTCGCCAAGAGGATCGGAGACGAGTTATACTTGGTGCAGGATGACCCGACGGAGAAGGACTGGGCTTTCAGACAGAGACCGACGGCACTGAGACTGGGCGTTCGCGTCTTCGCGTACAATCGCGTGCGCGTAGAACTGGAGGACTTTGAGAAACCTGGAGACGTTTTGTATGCGAGTACGAGCGGCTTGAAGCTCACGCGCCGTCGTACGTTGCAATTTAAACGCTGGTTCCAGTTTGATTTGGGCTGGGATGGAGAGCTGCAGAGTTTACGACATCGCCGCTGGTTCGTCGGCGCGCAAAATCGTGATGGACTCTTGCGTCCATTTAGTTCGAGAGATAAAGCAGCTAGGTTTGAGATTGTTGATGCCGATGAAATGGACGCCCAAAGCCCGACGCTGGAGCATTTCAGTGACTCGGAGGACGTTACAATGGCTGCGTCCAATTTCAGTAAAGAAACGGATTTGGAGGACGGAGACGGCTCTGAATGACGACAAATTAGCATCCTTTGACAGTGGACGAATGTCTGCTCATTTATCTATTCCGTAGTAAGGAAGACATGAACTTGTCAAGACAAGTATCAATATATGTGTGATCTTTCATCAGCTGAGTAGCGTGTATTTTGTTCGTGTATGTGCTTGATGCCTGCTATTTGTAGAAAGAAAAACTTAAATATGACGAGGGTCGGGTCTTTAATCTCGTATTAACGTTAGTAGTAGTCTTGGAGCTGCAATGGCAAGAAATTACGAAGACGGAGATCTCGATGAAGTGGATGAAATTTGTGGGTGGGAAGCTGCCGACTTGGACGATGAATTCAAGACAAACACTCGTACTAAAAAGACTATTACCAAATCAAAACCTCACAAAGCTTTAATTGATTTGGAACCTGCTTCCAGACTAGCTACCCTGTGCAACAAAAGTCACTCACAAGACTCCAAATTATCACAAGAGAAGCAGCTTGAAAAGGCGATAGAATCACAACTGAAACAAGCGCAAATGAGCGAGAACTGGTTGCTGAATCTTCAACAAAAGGACAATCCAGAACATCATCATCTAAAGCTGAAATATCAGGCCAGTACCAAGCCTTCACCAAGGACATTTTCTTTACAAAAAGAAAATGCTGCAATTGCTGCTTCGGGGCGTAAACGCAGAATGAAGATCGTTGCAGCTGCAATGGCTTCGAATGTGCCTCGCAAATCCAGCATTGGAGCTGTAGTCTTGGCTTCTTTCGAGTGTGAATCCGACGAAAAACAAGAGGCTGCGGGGATGACTATGCGAAAACTTGATGACCGAATATCGTCTTCAGCACCGCAAAAGCAGCTTCAGGGAAAACCACCCCGCATTTCAGAGCCGTCAACAGCCCCTGAGTTTGTTGAGCTACCTAAACAACTCAATCTTCCTCTGCTAAACATTCACTCCGGTTGTGGAGGAAACGAAACGAAGTTGTTCGGCAACGGCCCTCCACCACCCGAAGTTGCACGACATTGGCGCCGCCATCGAGAGCACAAGCCAAGTCTGCTGCCTTCACGGGACGCCTTTAATAACTGGGAGTCCAATTTTCCTCCAGTTTTGCGTCGGCCACGCTCGCCTAGAAAATACCAAGAAGACCTTCCAATGGCGGATTTTACAAGTAGCACTGTAGCTTCGGTCACGAAGGCTATTGCATCTAGACAAGAAAATTCAACATCAAGTTACTTGAAGGAGCAGTTGCCTTTAATTCACCGCACTATGCAGTCTGTAGCTGCCTCCGATACGATAGTCAAGGCTTTTGCAGCTATGATGAACAATAAGGAGATCACACACAGAGAAACAAAATATTGTGGAGACGACGATGATGAGAGGTGGACAAAGTGCTACGATGACCCAGAAATGCTAGCAAAAAGCATGGCTGGCCTCATTGAAACTCTGTCGACGTTTGCAGATAAGAAGCAAGTTTCAGTATCTAAAACTACCGGTAACAGAAACAGAAGAAGACGTGCAAAACTACAGCCACAAGCTCCATCCAAGACTCAAGCTCTGAGACTTGCGTCGTCAGAATACATTCCCGTTACTTCAACTCCTCTAAGCGAAGTATTGGCGCCAATTGCAAGACGACGGAAACACAGAAAAGATCGTAACAGACAGCATGATTCATGATCCAAAAGACTATAACAACTCTCCTCCCCCAATGCGTGCTCTGTTAATGGCCACTGTATGAGTGTGCGTGGTTCTGCCGCAATACAAGACAGCACCACGCGCATGCTATGGGACGCTGATAAAAACATGGGCGGTCATGCCAGACATGCGACCCAGATTTCACTGGCAATGACGAGGGTTGTAAAGGGAATGACGAGTTGGGGAGTACGATTTCAACACGAGTACGAGGTAAACAAAAAAAGACCGTTTCAAAATTTGTGATACACAAACTGGAATTTGGATTTGCCGTAACAAATATTGGGAGAATTTGAACGTATCAGCGATATTATCGCAGCCAAGAATACGTAACACAGCAATCTCTTTCATGTCGACTCTCTTTCGAATGAAGTGGTGCCGCACGTCAATGTGCTTTGTTCGGCTTTGGAATGCCGCATTGTTCGCTAATTTCCTCGCACTTTCATTGTCTACATACACCTCAGTAGGTGCCTTTTGCTGTATCATTAATTCTTTCAGCATTTGACGTAAGTGGACGACATATTGCACAAGTAGGCTTAGAGCCATGCTCGGTAGTGTGCAACGCCACAGTTTTCTCAGTCTGGCTACACCATGAAATCGAACTACCACAAAACTTCGTCAAGTAGCCGGCCACCGACTTCCTATCATCAATTCTGTAGGCAAAATCTGCGTCCGCAAAAGCTTGCAAATGCTAGTCAAGCTCCTGATCTGACCACCTTATACCACCAAGACAAATTCCCCAGTCCAGTATATCTCGGAGATATCCTAAACCTCGCTTTGCCCCCTGGGAACTTTATCACCAGGGACCACAAATCCATCATACTCCGAGTACATATTCGCCAGGGACCACAAAGCATAATCATTAATTTTTAACCAGTAAGCGGCGCCTTCGACAAATTCCCTGATGCCACCTTCTTTTAGCTTTATCACATGCAGGACATTTAATGAAATATCTATTTCACGCTGCCTACAGGGTCAAACAATTCGAATTGTCGTTTGCCACTGTCAAAACTGAGATACCTCTCAAATGTGATCTCACCCGGGATGCTACTATTAATCCCCCACCAATGTATCGACAGAGTGGATCCTCTCGTATTTCTACGGGAGCCAATGACCGCGCCAAATGACAGCGTCGAATTCCGAGTAGAGGAGAAATACCCAAAATATTCAGATCTGCCGCTTCCAAGGCAGCTTTGACATCAACACATCTAACTGGTACCCTCGACAGCTTAGCTGGTCAAGCTATCGGTGAACGTGCACCATACACGTGCGATCTATGCGGGGATTCAGATGGCCACAATGTTGCCAAGTGTCCAAACCGGACTGTCGCTGACGCACCCGCTGACAGCGACATCGTCGGTGGGAAACATAGTCGGATCGTGCCCCGTTGCTTTGGTCCAAGCGATTTGTGCGACCGAAGTTGTTGGAGCTCCACTGGATGCCTACCATAAATAGCCTATGCTGGGGTCATATCTGCAGCATATATGACAGGCATAAAGGGGATAAAATAAGTCGACATATCACTCGTCTTCTTCAAGGCGGCGAGCTTCGAGTTTGCGCTCATTATCCTCACGAAACAAGAGCATCATTTCAAACGCGCTACTGGCAACATTGCTGCCGGCTCGCTCCAGCTCGGCCAGTTTTTGCTTTAAAGCAGTGGTGGTTTACGGCGCGGATTCTTTTTGCCTTAGCAAAACTAGCCTCGGCCTCGGCCGTGTCTCCTCCATCTCTCACTCTCTTAGCGCCCACACTATCGCGAAACCGGTATAGGTCGCCTCCCCCAAGGCGGCTATAAGAACTTTGTAGCGTAATGCACATACCTCGATCGAAGATGCCAGATCTGGTGGGGTCGGTGGGCATATTTCGATGAGTGATCAAAGAGACGGAAAAGAGAAGAGAAGTCGAAATACGACAGCTTTTGGTGCTGAATCTTAATCGGTTGACCGCCTGCGAGGTGAGAGTGAACCTGAAAGAGCAACTATAAGGAGAAGACGTGGCAGGGGGCGGCGCAAGGCACCGCCTGCTGCGGCTGAGTTGCGAAAGTTGCGAGAAAGCAGCCCATGTAGAGAATCACCGACCATTAACCGGTCTTCTTCTTCTTCGAAGTTTGTGGAATAGAGACCACGAGCTCGGAGATTCCGCTATCAAGTGATGATTCTGGTGTGGAGCTTTTACAAACGTCCTCCTGCAGAGCGTTACGAGTATGCGACCACAGAAGATGCAAGCACGAAGGATTGCCCAGTAACTTGGAGCGGTCGTGTGAGCAAACCGCCCTCATGGTTTGGAGGGTATATCTATATCTCGTACACGAGTACGAACCCAGGTGACTCGATAAGCTTGTCGCCGTCATGGGAAAAAGCCCGTGTAGAAATGCAGCATGCATTGGCAAAGGAGCAAGCACTTGCATGGTGGCAAGATTATTGCTGTCTGACCATGGGTGTAAATGCATTGGCAAAGGAGCAAGCACTTGCATGGTGGCAAGATTATTGCTGTCTGACCATGGGTGTAATTAATGAGCCAGAAACTTACATCAAAGCTATGGAACCCGATTTCAGCTTCGAGCCTTTCTACGAGGACCAAGAGGGTCATAGACAAGAGGTGCAGTTGGGGGTGATGTCTCCAGCATCCATCAGTTCTGTGACGTCTCCCAGACCAGTAGCGCTATGAGCGCAACAGACGATGCTCTGGTCCTCCGATCCCCGCTCCCAGAAAATGTGCCGAGCAATATCGATTTGCAACTTGGAACACAGGGGCTTGAGGCTTTTGGTCCTGGACCAAAAAAGCCACCCAGACTGAACCTTCCGCACGTCGACAGCTTCGTTCCGCTGGGTTAAAACGTCCGCAGAAGACCATTACCGCCCGTACAACCGCCACTGAAGTGATACCCTCTTCATCTGCAACCAGAAGCGTAAAGTACCAACCAGCGGCTCGGGGATTTCAACCGGGAAGCCGTGACGAAGAGGAAGCGTTTCGACACATCATCCCCACCAGACCTGGCATCTCTCAATGAGACGTCAGGAACACTATCTGCCCCACCTGTCAGGTTCTGGTGTTCATCATGGGTCTCAGCAGTCTCACCGCCTGATTCCTCCGAATCATCTTCACTCATGTCACCCAGCATGGCTGGTATTCTCTCTAGGGTAACACTATCCATGTTGAAATACTGCTCAGTGGAAACGTTGGTACTCAATGTGGGTGTCGTGCCTTGTGGAAATCGACCTGCCTTATCCTCGTAGAAAACAGCGGTATGACTGTAGAAAGCCTTCCGTGCTTACTATCAAGCAGTCGATAACCACGCTTCTCACGTCAACAAACACATCGAAGAAGCGCTTGCCAGAATAGGAAGACACTGAGTATGAACCCCACACATCAATATGAGCACGTTCTCCAAACAGTCATGGCCGCGTTGGTACATCCTTAATATTACGAAAACTCTTTCGGGTCAATTTACCCTTCACGCATGTACCACAGTTGTAGCCATCGGGAACCCGAAGCTCAAGTCTCTTCATCGGTTGTCTCGTGTGCCGAAAAAGTGCGTTGAACGCGTTTCGTCCAGGATGCCCAAGACGAGAATACCACAGGTCCAAGTCGGAACTCATCCCTTCTCCAGCTGAAGTTATCATCACTGCATCGACGGAGCTCTCAAGTCGAATGCAATAGAGATTGGTACCATCCTTGTGAGCTACAGTTTTACTTGATTGCAACAATACGTCTGCGCAACCATCTTCATCAAAATGACACCGACTCGTTCTCCTACGGCCCAAGAACGTGAAGCCTGTATTCCCACTGAAAACAAACTGCATTGTAGCTCAGGAAC
>JAIKVB010000795.1:0-19336 GCA_024679045.1 Phytophthora brassicae
CTTTGGCCCGTAACCAAATGAACCGTACATTTATCCCCCATGTTGTATGCTTGATTGAAATGTTGTATACATTGCGCGATTGGGGGGGATCGTTTTGGAAAACCTGCATGAAAATTTTAAAAGTACGTGAGGACAATTTTTTTCCGTTTCTCAAGTCGGATTTCCAACAAGGATCATGTCGTTTCGAGTTCAAGATTTTTAGTTCAAGATTCAGGTCCAGAAACGAGACTCCAGTTGAGGGCATCATAAACTCGTATTTTGAATTTTGAACTCGAAGAGCAACTTGTAAGATCTAACAAACCGCTGGGGGATACTGGTACAAAAATCCTGCAAGCGACTGCCGCAAAAACATACTACATTATTATAGCAGCTTCAATTGTCCATTCGAGGTAGACAAGACTGCTGTTGTTCGGACGAACGTCATGTCTTCAGAGATACAATGTACATGTACTGTAATTGTAAACTTACAGCAACCGAGTTTCTGTTTATAAGTGCGGGTATTATTTCGTCCTCTTCAAAATCAAATAATATATACTGTACAATCATCTCACGGCATTCAAATACTAAAATGTTTCTTTGTGTAATGGTTCTTATCACCGCCATGTACGCCAAAAAGCCATGTACTACCTCGTACATGAAAATAAAACGTAGTACCTGTTTTCCTTTTGTCTGGAAGATCTTCTTGAAGCGGTTAAAATCGTCTTCCTTCTATAATAACAGCACCACTGTCCGGCTGAAAAAGCGCGAAAAGAGGCTCAAAAGGAGCTTTTTGCCAGGTTATGTCGTCTCACTCGTCTCTCTCAAGTTGTTGTCGTCTTCCAAGCAGATATCGTAGCACATTCTGCACACACGCGAGTTGGCTGATGCTTTCTCAGCCTTGTTCTTACCACGACGACGCACCTGGAACGGCAGCTGCTTAACGCGTACATGACACCCCGAGCAGGCCGAACACAGTACGCGGCCGCACATTCGGCAATGGTGTCTACGTGATCCCAAGCTGCCGAACTTCTTGTGACACTCCATGCACTCTACGCGCTCATTGTCAGGTACCCATACGGGTGGATGCGTCACTTTTTGCATGAGCATTTTCAACTGAGCTTTATCCACCTTATCAAACACTGTCTTCCCCGATTCATCCTTCATATCGAGTCGCGCGCCATGGCGCACAAGCCGCGTAGCCACCTGAACAAGTGCCTTGTCCAGCGCAACGTGCAAAATCGTCGACTTATCGACTGGCGCATTGGCGTTCGCGCGATGCTGCAGCAGAATCTCCGTGAGCGTCGGATCGTCCCTTGCGACAGTCAGGATGTGTACGCCTAGCGGCGTCTGGTTGCGCATGTTGAGGAAATTAACGTCTGCGCCGCATTCAAGCAGCAATCTCGTCATGCGACGCGACTTGGCTGCTGCTAGATGCAGTGCCGTGTTGCGGCGGTTGTCGGCCACGTTGACGATGGAGCCGCGCAACTGCGGCATGAGCAGCGCCTGCACCACATTCAAATGGCCGCCGCGGATAGCAAAATGCAACGCTGTCTGACCGAACATGGGGTCTCGTCGTAAGATATCCGTGCCCGCCTGGATTACCAGCGCATTGACCAGCACAATGTCCCCAGCGCGTGCAGCTTGAAGTAGCGGCGTGAGGCCTTCTGGAGTCGGACCCGACGATGGTCGTGGGTTGCTGTTGGTGGTGGACGTCCGCTTGTAGCCGTCGTCCATGCGCATGAGTGCATTGCCCATCTCCGTGTGACGTCCGCCGCTCATCGTGGAGGTGGAGCCAGGCATGAGACTGTCGCGGAAACTGCTCTCGCGCATGTTAATCATCTGCTCCACGTCAAAGCTATTCGCTTGGCGATACTCGAACGAGTCCGTGGCGTCATCTTCGTGGGCTTGGTAGCTGTTACTGCTTGTGCTATTGCTGTTGCTTGTATTTGTGCCGGTGTAGCGGTGGTTGTCTGTCTTGTCGAACGCCAAGTCAGTGCGGATATCGTCAATGTCCACTTCAGCGGAAGGCATGGCGTCGTGAAGGGGAAGAGAGGGAATGAAGGGACGATAAAGGGCTCTTTCTCGGACAGTAACCAACCTCAAAGAAAAAACTGCTTTTGCGCCTTGAGGGGAAGGCCTTTACTTGACTTATGACGGCAGAGGTTCCAAGTTTGTATGGACCGGCTTTTTGAGTCAAAGGGCAAGGGCTACAAGAGCCCATTTTCCTCAAACGCGAGAATTTACGAACCCAGAATCTATGGATGGCGCTGGGAAATTCCCAGTGGGAATCACATTTGGATGCGTCCAGGGTGGTGTATGATGTGCGTGTCGAGTGATATCACAGTCTTCATTTATCACTTTTTTTCGTAGCAAAGAAAAGGTCTCGATATTTCCGCGGTCGACAGAGAAGAAATGCATTTTACTTTCGAAAAATTCGTGAGATAGCACTGAACACACTCAATTACAGAATGACTAAAGAAGGGCGGCCCGTGGGTTGAGGCAGATCTTCTGGATCATCGCTGGGCAAAACGGTGAGCAGTATTTAGAGCCCATTTTGAGGACCCATTTCGGGCAAATTTGCACAGTGGGGCTTTCGTTGAAGTACTACTGCGAGTTTTGTTATGTCGATAATAGCTCCCACCATAGTGAAACTAAGTGTCACCTGACTACTGTCTAAATTTTCACCCTCAGCTGCCAATCAAATCCCGCCCAAAACTAATCGGAAACCGCGGAAATGGGCACGTTGCAACCAGCCGCAGTTGATAAACCCAGCGTCTGAGCACTGTTTAATCTGGCCAAGCAACAATATCGTTTCTCTGTTTAATAAGCGATTGAAACTTCCTGTCGTTTTGCGCTTCCCTACGCCGTCGCAGACCATCGCTCCATGGCATCATATACTTAATATTTGCTCACTACCAATGCCGACGCGGGTGTGGTCACGTTGGAGCTGCATCATCGCATTTCGAGAGTTTAGGTTGTGGAAACCGTCTGGACAATGCCGCGCGGACCAATTTGGTCACGAAACGGAAGATGTTTTCGCGTTGAAACGCGCAAGACATGGTGTTGATTAATCATCGGCCTGGGAATGCTGCGTGTAGCCGTGGAGACTGCGAAGATAACAAGTGTCAACAGTTCAGAAGGGTTGGGCGAGATGGGATGACTAAACTTCAGGAAGACTAGATTTTGGCCGTTTGTCAGAAGAAGATGACGTGGGTTAAGGATGTACCCAATGTAAGATAAAGCAGCCCGTCACAAATGATCAGTGTGTCGCACGATGTTGCTCAACGTCGGGGTCTGTAGGATATCAAGTGAGCTGTATAAGGAGGTAGCAGGAATTGTCAAAACTAGAGTACATCTTCAACCCCATGCTATTTAATAACCATCGTTTTCTCGCATCTCGAAGGCCGCACGACGGAAAATTTAATACACATGTAATTTGCCTGTTCCTGCCATCTGCATTGTACCAGTATTCGTTCTCGCATCTCGAAGGCCTCACGACGGAAAATTTAATACACATGTAATTTGCCTGTTCCTGCCATCTGCATTGTACCAGTATTACCGGTACGTAATATGTATGTAGCCATCACATTTAACACTCCAGGTCAACACTCCTAGAGCTACTTAATGGTCCCAACTTTCCTCAGACGACGATGCAATCACATACTTTTGGCGATGATTCCCGCAACTGTACTTTGTTTGAAGCGAAGTGTCCAACGACAACTACTATGGTACTATATTCTACAGTACATGTGCCTTGTTTATCCTCTGTTACGTATCCAGCGTCAAGTTGCTACTCGTCCTCGCCGCTCTCCGCTTCCAGCGCGTCAATTTTGGCCAGAATGCGACGGATATTCCGTCTCGAGACCTCGTCGGCCACTATTTGGTCGTACAAATGCTCCAGCTCTTGTACAAATTCAGGCTCCGCTTCAATTAAAAAGTCAAAACACTCGGGATAGACACAAAAGTTACCTAACGAGAAAAGCACAATACGGCGTGAAGAAGTGCTGGTTTCCGTCATAGCCAACTCGAAAAGTTCCCACGGCGCTTCATGACGACACAAATCAGCACACAATTCATTGGAATTCCGTACGAGGTTGCCAAGTGCTCCTCCAGCATTAGAACGGGTTTTATCCTCATCATTGTGGAGATTCTGGACCAAATGAGGGATCGCAGGCCGTAAAGCATCGTACAAGTCTCCATTATGGAAAGCTGCGTTACCAATGGCGAAGCTTGCAAAGCGACGTACGTAATTGTCTGGATCAGAAAGTGAACGGATAATTCCAGAGAGAATTGTGTCTGTTTCTCCAGTATTAAAAGGAGTAATGAAGTGCTGGTAATAGAGCGTCGAGTGACGACACAAATTCCCTAAACAATTGAGTGTTTTGGCTCTCACCATCGCCTCTGGATGTTGCATAAGCTCATAGAATTCAGGAAGAAGCTGAGCGTTTAGTATACAGTCGTAATTGGTCTGAGAACTTCGAGCCAATTGACTGATAATCAACAAAGTATCGATGATTAAAGACGGTGAATAGCTGCTTTTAAGCATCCCACAGTCTTTCACAACCAGCATCCCATCAGCTTCCACAAATTGCGAACCAAAGTGAGTAGAGCTCGTCACTAAACGAGACAAGAAACTGATGGGCAATTCCAATACAGAAGCTTCAAGATGGAGTTCTTTGGTTGAAAAGACAAATCGAAGCACACCAAGAAGCTTCTGTACACATTTCGCATCGTATAAAATCTCTTGTGTGTCGACCAAAAGCTCCTCCGATACACTGTGTGCAAATGGAATACCAAGCACCTTCACCGTGGCATGTACGAGCGCTTTAACAGCGTTACTTCCACCTCCAACCACTTCTGGCCAGTGGAAAAGGTACTTGATGTGCTTTAAATCCAGCAAATTGACCAAATGAAGCAAGAGATGGTTGTTTACCGCGGTTTCCATCTGCGATTCATTGCATTGCATCTCTCGTACAATTCGCAGCAGTTTGAGGAAACAGAATAATCCCCACGGAGACAGGAGGTCAGCACCGCCACTCTCCATCATTTTATCAAACACTTCCCACACTTGATTCTGTTCAAATATCAACCTGAACATCTTAATTTCCTCGGATCGCTCAACTTCTTCTCCACTTGGTCGCGACTTTGCTGCAGCTTTGGACGCAACTCGCAGTAGAAACACAATCCCCGAGTCCAATAACCCTTGAGCGCGGATGTTGTAGCTCGTGAGCATCTGAGTTTTACTGTTTGAGTCGGATTCTCTATCTTTCTCCATGATATTGCTACTAAATAGACGGAAAATCGCATCAGCAGTTCGCTGTGTAAGCGCTCCATGAACGACTAACGTCCATAATTCGGCATCTAATGGCTCTAGTGAGGAAGGATCATTATTACCATCAAGTGCAGACTCGTCAATGTTGCAACTCTCGACCACTTCGGCAAAAAATGTGCTTAGAGCACTGAGTAATGCAATGTCTTTCGCGCTTTGTAGTAGTGGGAAAAGAGTTTGTGCACAGCGCCAAATCTGACGCTTAGCGAGAACTCCGCGACGTAAAATCACTGAAAGCAGCTCCGTAGCGAAATACTGTTCGATCTGGTGTAAACCTTCATAGGTAATTCCCCATAGTAAAATTGTGAAGATGTCAGTGTCCCGATGTTTCTGGAAAACAATCTTCGTGACCGCCAGATTCTTGGATAAAGGTGCAGAGGAACGGCAAGCATGCATTAGGATCTTCAAAATACAGCAAATCGTGGACTGGTCAGCGTCTTCTTCGCCTACATCGTCTTCTTCATCATTTTCGTCATCATTGCGGCGTTTTTCTCGAACTCGTTCGTTGATTTCGTCTCCTAGTAACGCGAGAAGCTCACTGACGCCACTGTTTAGCAGTCGTGACCCGACTTCGGAATGAACTTTCACTCGGAGTTTGTATAAATGTTTGACGTCTTTCAAATGAGAACCGTCTATCGGGAGCTCGACATTTGTAACTAAAGTTAAGACAGGAAAAGACTGAAGAGGGTTCCAACACTTGGCGTCCGGCTGGACGAAAGCTGCCAGTGCAAATACCGAGTACAGACCCAAATCTCGACCCCCTTTTGAGATTCGACCACCAGGAGAGCGTGAAATTCCCGACGCGTGGAGAATTTCACAAAGGGTTTGAATCACACCCGACGGGTACACAACTTCGAGCAATGCCGTTAAATTCTGTGACCGGTCGATCATGGATCCTAGCCATTTGAGTACTTTTGCGTGAGAATTAGCGACGAATTCTTCTTTGCAGCTGAGAGCGAGGGAGATAACGTCAATATCGGCTTTACAAAACTCACGATACTCTGATTTCTCTTCTAAAACGTTTTGAGGTTCGATGGAGTTAACGACTGTGGTACAGATCATACAGCATCGAACAGTCTTGTAGACTACATCACTGGCTTGCTCTGAATTGGCACAGAAGTGACCACTGGACGCCAGTAGAGAGCTCAGAAACCGGTGAATGTTGTCTTTCACTTGAATAAAAGAACTTAATTGAGTGATTTCGTCAACTTTCTTGAGCAAAAGCACCAGAGAACGATACAGTAACTGCATCAGCGCTCCAATGTTCTGGAGAATATCAATAGAGAGCTCTTGGATCGAAATCGATGGCAGCAGCTTGACAGCATTTGCGAACAGTGGACTGCTTACAAGTCCGGCATCTACCTGCTTTACATCCATTTCTCCACGGATCCGATCCCAAAGAGCTAGAAAACTTTCCAACACCACCGAACGGACAGAAGTATCAGCTTCCGAGGGGCTGCAATTGTTGTTTTCATCAGCAGGTGGTTTTTGATCACTCTTTGTCGCGTTTTCTTCGCGAACTTCTTGGCTGGACATTTGTCGACCAGTTTCAGGGTCGCAGATCTTCCACTCGTCACAGGATCGCAGACGCTCGACACTTGGTTTCACTTTCTCTTCGCTTTCTTCAGTCGAGATCTGTTGATTGTCCTGAAAAAATCGAGGCAATGCTCGAACTTGGCGCTCAAGCTGTAGTCGCGTTTCTAGCTGCGTCGGTGTTTCCTGTATGAACGGATGTTGCAGGATTTCAGGCCATTTTAGTCTTTGGACGGGGTCTTTGTTCAATAATCCCCTAAGAAAACTCTGAAATTCCTCTGACATTGTCGGTGGATAATTAACATCATCGCGTACAATCATCTGAATGAGCGACACAATACGATCCGTATAGAAAGGAGGCTTTCCCACTGCAAGTTCATAGAGAATCACACCCAGGGACCAGAGATCCACTGTGTAATTGTAGGGTTTCTCTTGTACCAGTTCTGGAGCCATATAGAGCGGTGTACCTTTAATTGATCTCAATAAACTCGTATCGTGAGCAATAGCACGAGCGAAGCCAAAGTCGCACAACTTGATCTGTTGCTTCGAGCCAATGAGGATGTTCTGTGGCTTCATATCTCGATGAATAATCCGATTCGAGTGAAGCACATGAAGCGCCTGGATAAGTTGAATAGCGATTTTTTGGATTTCATCTTCTGGGAGACTGTGTTCGTCCTCTAGCACTTGGAAAAGCTCACCTTGAGCGTATTCAGTCACCATACAGAACTCTCCGTCCGTTTCGAACGAGTCCATCATTGCGATAATGTTGCAATGGTTGAGTCGGCGTAGGATATTAATCTACATTTTGACATGTTAGTGAAAATACATTTTTTAGTTATGTTTTTTAGGATAAAACCTACTTCCTGACGTAGATTTTCGAGATCTCGCGCGCTTTTGCCCTGTTTCGTCACGAATTTGAGCGCCACAATGTGTCCCGAGTACTTGCGACGGCCTCGGTAGACCTTCCCGAAAGATCCTTCACCAATACGCTCCAAGATGTGGTAGTTATCCATGGGTCTCCTGAGGTTAATATTGAGAAATGGACGGATTTTCTATAGATGATTTCTTCGATGGTTTTAAAACTGAATTTTAAGAAATACGTTTAGGTTTCAGAAATTGTGCATTCTTAATTAAATTATGATGACCTAATCTGATTAAGAATGCACAAATCTAGATCTGGACAGCAATTAATAATACGACCACCGAAATCTCATTGAAGAGACCTTTTATGTGCGCCACATGCGACTCGAAAGGTCTCAAGATCTGGTATCCAAGATATCTCGCCCACGCAACATAACGTGCAAGTGTTCTCACCAGCAATGGATCGACTTCAATTACGTTATCTATGGACTGGTTTCAAGACGATACAAGTCTTTGCACTGCTTTTCGTAGTCGTGGGAGCCGAGTTTTTCACTCCTGGAGACGTCCCTGGTCCTCCTGAGAAGCTGTTGGTATCTCCAGCAAGTGACTCATCAATGCGTGTGCAGTTTTTCCCACCTTTAAACGTCAAACCTGAAGGAGTAAACGGATCTCCCGTACTTGGCTACAAAGTGGAAGTGGCTCGACGGGTGGACGAGGTGCAGACGTTCTCCGTGACAGCTAATGGTCCAGTTCTCGCAGGGAGCTACAGACTTAAATTTGGTGCTGAAGTGACGCCCTGTATCCCTTGGAATGCAAGTGACGTGGAGTTTGAGATGGCTCTGGAAGAGCTTCCCAGAGTGGACAGTGTCGGTGTCTCGAGATCGAGTTACAGCGCCGTTAAGAACGGCTTCATCTACACAGTCACGTTCGACGGCGCGTATCTTGTGAATGGGAAGCAGACCGACACACTAAAGGGTGACACGACGGACTGTCAAGGGATTCAACCACCTAATCGCGTGCTGTCCTTTGAGGGACTTCACGTGACGACGGGTGTTTCTGGGTTCTATCCGGAGGTCTGGGAGATATGCTGTCCTTTGAGGGACTTCACGTGACGACGGGTGTTTCTGGGTTCTATCCGGAGGTCTGGGAGATCGTGTCGACGAATACAGGAACTCAATTGATAGGCGGTACTTTTGACTTGTCCGTGGGCTTTGAAGGCGACTGGGTGGACACTAACCCTGTAATTAAAGCGACGATCGCAGCAGGATCGAGAACAGCGACCACAATGTCATCAATGCTTGGGGTCGTGAATCGAGGAGACCGAGTGCGCATCGGAGGAGAAGAGTTTTCGGTACATTTAACTGCTCCGTTTACAGACTTTGAGCTGCCGCTGGACTCGTATCATGTTCGAGGAGTGGCTGGTGTAGTTATTGAGCTTATGGACACAGCACTAGGGAACGTTCAGGTCACGAAAACCTCACCAACGGTGGCCACTTCTAGCGCTGTCATTGCGAAACTTGGTGCTGGGGAGCAGGTCCGTATTGGAACAAGAGACGTCGAGGTAGCGAGTGTTAATACGATCGCCAAAACGATAACACTTGTAAACGCGTGGCCGGACGAATCGACAATGCACGTCACGTTGTATGCACGCAAGAAAGCAACGCTGAGTGTTAACGCAGAAGCAGGCGACATGAAGCGTGCGTTACGTGCGTTACCTGGCGTTGGAATCATTGAGGTTTCGCGTCTTGGGCCTACGAAATTGAACGGGTATCGATGGTACATCACTTTCCAGTCGCTTGACAGCGGGATCTGCCCCACGTCTCCGTGTCTTCGTGTAGACAAAACGATAGGAACCACGAGCATCCACGATGTGTATGGTACCGACTGTACTACTTGCACAGTGACGACGTCTATCGTGAAGGACGAATCGCAAGTTAAAACTTTGACTGGGATCGAGGGTGACTATGCTGGAACTGCAATCGTAGCTTTACAAGAGGTTGGTGGAGTGGTGGCTGAAGTGCAGTCGATATCTACGAGCGCAAGAGCCGACGATGTAAAACTTTGACTGGGATCGAGGGTGACTATGCTGGAACTGCAATCGTAGCTTCACAAGAGGTTGGTGGAGTGGTGGCTGAAGTGCAGTCGATATCTACGAGCGCAAGAGCCGACGATATCAGTGGTTCTTTTGAACTCAGCTTTCAAAGTGTGAGCGGGGTAGTAATCAACTTTGATGACACCGCTGCTGACGTACGGACCAAGCTTCAGAGTCTTTCCACGGTAGGACGATTGAACGTGACCCGAGTGGAGAATTTCGAGTTTGGCGTGACTTGGACGATCAGCTTTTTATCGAATCTCGGTGACTTGCCACTGCTGATTTATGACAAGCATTTGCTGATAGGAACGGGAGTAAATCTGGCAGTGCATGAAGTTGCGAAAGGTGCGGATGTCGCTTTCGAAACGATTATCGACGGACTGGTGCCCGGTCAGGAATATTTTGTAAGAGGGTATGCTAGGAACGAGAATGGGTACGGTACAAGCACTACCGATTTACAGCAGCGTGGACGAGGTGCTTTACCACTGTTTACATCTGTGGCCACGTCCCCAGAGGCACCCGGTATCACTGGAATGTGGCCTCTTTCTGGTTCGCAGATGGAACTTCGCCTTTCGAGTCCAGTCGATCACGGCGACCCAGTCTCCAAGTACCTCTTTGAGTATGCTGTTGGAGATACTTTTGGGAAACCTGCCACCAAGAAACTATACGTCTTCAATACTCTTGAAAACGATATTGCGGGGAGTTTCCGCTTACAGTATGGAGACGACGTATCATTAAAGTTGTCGCTGGATTCGACAGCTAGCACTGTCCAGAGTGCTCTGAATAATCTACCTTACCTCCGCCCTGTGTCAGTCACGCGTGCAGCGTTCCTACTTGTACTTACAGGAGAAAGTACCAGCTGCGTGTCCACCTTTGACGCAACTATTAACCGTCTCACAACGACAGCATTAACTTCCACCCAAAGTAACTTGTTGGTGAAAGGGGCGAGGATATACGTGGGCGATGAGATTTTCACGGTCAAACTGCAACCTCCAGTAGGCAGTTCAAGCGTCGACGTGGATCCAGGTCACGGCGTATCGAGTTTCAGTATGAATCGACCTGTTCTTAGGGTCAATGACCCGGGAAACGAGCGAGGACCATTTGGATATGAGTGGACAATCATGTTTGACAACGTCGTTGAAGATATTGTTGCCAACGACTATCCTGGACTGCAAATGATTTCTTCACTAACTTCGATCATAAGTGGTCTAGCCGTGGATATTACGTATGGGATCCATGCTGACCAAGTAGCTGCCCCAGCTGAGCACTACGGGTACTTCGAGATCAATAATGATGAGAACGTATGTGATACGTATGTCGTTGGAGCCCCGTCACCTGTTCAAGTGGTTCGGTTATTTGGTCCTACTACAGCAACGGATGGCTCCTTTAAACTGAAGCTTGGAAGTGAGACGACGGAGTGCATTACCTTGGGTCACACTGGTGTAGCAAGCACGATGAAGGCGGAGCTGATTGCTCTTAACTTCGTGTCAAAAGTTACGGTGGAGGAGGTGCGCGCGTTTAAAGTGACCTTACTGGATGGATCAGCAACGTCGAAAGTTACCGACTACGATAACACTGGCAAGCTCACTCTCGCCAACGCTCTCACGCAAGACCAACACGACGTGCTACTTAAAGACACGATCATCCAAGTGAGCCGGAACCCTAATGATTTCTCTAGACATTCTTGCGAGTTCACCGTCACCGCATCACCGGCCCTGAGCGCATCGAAGATCTCGGTTAGCCCAGTTGATTCGTGTGATTTCTTCACTGGTGAAGCTCGTTCCTTGAAGATTTTGGATTTCCATGACTACAATGTGCGTTTCTGGGGTCACTATCCGACGGGCGAGTGGCCAACATTACAATTCGACTTTGAATCGTTCGGAGCTGGTAGCTGCACTGCTTGGACACCGAGTCTAACAAACCTGCCGGTGTACGGACAAGTTCATAGCCTCAAATACGAGGGTCTTTGTTCCAAAGGTCAAGCTGGAATTCAGACGATTCTTGCTGATGCGTCGAGTACCATCGCTGGCACGTTCACTTTGTCGTATATGGGCGAAGTGACCCGGCCATTGCCAATTTACGATACAGGAGCAGCTGAAATGCGCGATGCAATTAGCTCGATCACTGCCTCGAACACTGTTCATTGTCATTTTACGATACAGGAGCAGCTGAAATGCGCGATGCAATTAGCTCGATCACTGCCTCGAACACTGTTAACGTGAGTGTCAGTCAGTATGGGAACTACGGGAAGGCGTGGCACGTGACCTTCATGCAATCCCAAGAAGACGAGCTAGACTCCATTTTCATCCAGCATTCACGTTTAACCGGTCAAAATGCGCTCATTAGTGTGTATCCGACGGTCACCGTGTTTACAGACGCCAAACAAAATGATATTAGCGGATCCTTCCGGATTTCGTTTAATGGGGAGACGACCGAGCCGATTGGGTACTCCGCTACCCAGTTGAAGGTCACACAAGAGCTACAGAAGCTCAGCGTCGTGAATTCAGTGCTAGCACTTGGGAAAAAAAGCTCTGGCGATGTGGGCGTTTACTCCTTCGAGTTTACTGTCGATACTGTAGGAGGTACGATTTGAAGGTCACACAAGAGCTGCAAAAGCTCAGCGTCGTGAATTCAGTGCTAGCGCTTGGGGAGAAAAGCTCTGGCGATGTGGGCGTTTACTCCTTCGAGTTTACTGTCGATACTGTAGGAGGTACGAGAGTTTTGACGAATATTCAGAGTGGGGGAGTGAAGATCGACCCAACTCGATTCATGGCCATAGGTGAATCAGTTGTGGTCGACTCAAATGCTGCTAATACGATCCAGTCGATGACTCCCTTTGAGATCACACTGACTGACAATGTCGCTGGAAGTGGATTGTTACCAAATATTAAAGTTTCAGCTGGATTGATCACCAAACAGACAAAAGCGTTGCCAGGTTATGTGAGTGTTAGTCGATTAGCGCAAGTGCTGGCAGTATCAGCAAGTTCTAAGAAATTTGAGTTGTCTGTAGACCATGGGATTAAGCAGGGGGATGAATTTGTGATCGGTTCTATTACTTTTCAAGGATGTGGATTATACGGGACCAAATGTCGTGGCTGGGAACCCGAAAGTGTATTTATTCGACAATAAATTACAGACAACGGAGGATTTAACGAGAGTTGTAACTGTGGGAGATCATGTGTGGATTCCTTCGTCGACTGGTGGGATGGATAAATTCAGTATTACTGCTAAATTACAGACAACGGAGGATTTAACGAGAGTTGTAATTGTGGGAGATCATGTGTGGATTCCTTCGTCGACTGGTGGGATGGATAAATTCAGTATTACTGCTAAAGACCCGAGATTTTTGACTGTGAGTGGTAGTTTTACAGACAATATTACGCGAACAAGAGCTTACCAGATCTCTAATGGACGGAAGTGGAACTTAGTATTCCGCTCGTATCATGGACATTTAGATACTATTGATGCAATTCCTGAACATGACTGGAGGGGTACAGATGCTCGTATTGGAACACGAAGTTCGAATGCCATTAATCCGAATGTGATCAATGTGGGAAATCCGGCACCTATCCAAACAATTCTCCTGGAAGTTATTGACACCAACCAGCCAGCAACTTTTACATTGAGCTTTGCAGGTATTACGACTGTGGCTATGAATTGGGATACTATAAACGCCGATGTAGAGAAAGAATTAATGAAACTTGATACTGTGGACGGTGTCAGTATCAAATCCAAGGTTAGTGGGGGTACTGTCATCCATACAGCTTCCTTTTGGGGGGCTTATACCATGAAAAAGTTGCCTCTTCTTGTTGTTATGCCTAGTGCGAACTTAAAGGCGGCTGTTCATGGTAATGGAGCTGTGGCAGTAACGAAACAAGACAATTTCATACTTGAAAGCAGTCAAAACTATGCCTTCCGCATTTTTGCCGAGAACTCCAAGGGTGTAAGCGACTCTGTCTCTGTTTTTCAAGCTCAGACTTCTGCTAGATCAGTAGTTCCTACCACACCCACTGCAGTTTCGCTAGGGGAATTTCACGGTCCAACTTGGCTATCAATAAATTACTGGGCTCCATCCTACACTGGAGGAGCGGATGTTACGATGTACCGAATTGAATGGGATTCCTCTCCGAACTTTGATAGTTCCAGTATCGACTACGGTGTTGCTATGATCGAAGAGATCTCGGAAGTACAGCAAGTCACCATTAGTTACCGTAGTTCAATGGGAGCGGGAGGTACATTTACTTTATCTTGGGGAGGTCGTACGACTTCTGCTCTGAATTTCGACTGTAGCATCCCAGCTATGACAGACGCACTTGCTATTATCACTGAAACCTCCGACATCGCTGTTGATCCCGTGAAAGTTACACGGTCAGCAGGATCCTGGGGGTACGCTTGGAAAATAATCTTCTTACACAATTCGGGTAATTTGGCTCCCCTTGTGGCTGATGGGACGCAACTAACGGGAGATTTTCCTCGCATTAGCGTTGTGGAACTTGAACAAGGCTCAAGTGACCTGGCAATTGGCGAATTTACACATGAAATTCAAGAAGTATACACGACTATTGAATCTTTAGTAAGCGATTCTTTTACGTTAACTTTTAGTGGTAAAACCACGGGGGTGATCTCCGTCAGTGCATCGGCATTAGAGATGCAGACGATGTTACAGGGAATCACTACCATGTACTCTATCAAGGTCACGAAGACAGTCCAGAGCACTCAGTTGGCGATCTGGTCGGTTACGTTCGCTTACCTTCGAGGGGAGGAAATGGTCGGAGCTGGAAATATTTTCACGATGGCAGTCACTCAAAACACAGGTACAATTGGTACAGTACGAGTTGCGACCAAAATCTCCGGCTCAGATCCTTTCCGCTTCTCACTTACGGGACTTCGACCTGGTGTCAAGTATTTTGCACATGTGATGGCGTACAATGCCGACGGGTTCGGATCTGCAAATTCTCCACTGGCGAGTGCTGTTACCTGCGAAAAGCCAGAAGCTCCACAGACTGTGACTGGTTCTGTCGTGGATGGAACAACTTTGGCTGTTAGTTGGGGTGCTAGTACAGTGAATGGAGCTTTGTGTAGCGTGGATAAGTACAAAGTCGAGTGGTATCGTGACGAAGGGATTCAAGAGCAGCAAACTATCACAAGTTCCGCTGGAAAAGGACTCCCCGAGATACAACGCTTAGTGATTATTCAAGGACGAGGAGGCTACTTTAAACTCGTATTTGGGGGAGAAGTTACTGAAAAGATCCGATATGATGCCAAAGCACTGGGTCTAAACTCGGTGAAAGAACGATTAGAGCGATTATCAACAGTAGGAACTGTAGATGTCTCGAAAACAGACTCAATTCCTGTTGTTGGTGGAGTTCTGGTGGAGGGATTTTTAGTGACTGTGGCGCTGAAAACGGTCACAAGACATTCATCTTCAACATCTACTGTATCTAGTACTAGTATTCAGCTGAAGAAGGATGATTTCATCTTTATTGCAGGGAATAAACGCAAAATCACTGCTGTAGCTGTAATTGGAAATGTGTTGACCATATCAATTGACCAAGATCTCACCGCCACCGATCCAGTACCAGTGTTCCTAACTACTACGTACGCTGAATGGAAAATTACATTTTTATCAGGCCATGTTGGACCACAAGAAATGATCCAGGTCTTCCCTAGTGATAGTTGGATTGGTGCAAGTGCTGGACTTTACGTTGACTCGGTACAAAAAGGTCTTCAACCAATCAGTGGGACCTTCTCAATTGCTTTCGCAAGCGACGGAATATCGGATACTACTCCACCATTACCACACAATGTATCAGCTAGTGATATGAAAATTGCGTTGGAAAGTTTAGTGACACTTGGAGCTGTGGACGTCACCCGATCAGCTAACGGATATGGCTACAATTGGGTTGTTGTGTTCCTCTCGGAGTTTGCCAATGGCATTTCTCTATTAAGCGTCGATGGGACGGCACTCCAGGGACCTGGAGCACGAATTCAAGCGGCAAGAACTCGTGCAGGAGTACAACCGTCTTATTATTGTGAAAAGAAGGAGGTGGTAGGTGTTGCTACTGAGATTGGAGTGTCTGACCAATTACGATATGTCATTCCAGAGCTCAAAACAGGCCAGAAGTATGCCATTCGAGTACGAGCACATAATACTCAAGGGTATGGCTACCCAGCTAGTATTTCCTCTACTTTTCAGATTCCTCGAACGACTCCTAGTGCTCCTCAAAACGTGAAATTGTTGTCTCTCTCCAGTAAACTTTTAAAAGTCAGCTGGTTGTCTCCAGCTAGTAATGGAGGATCAATCATCACTTTGTATCGAATTCAATGGGACGTTTCTGCAGATTTTACGAGTTTATCAAGTGGCGATCTTCGTGTTTTACCGACGGATGGTGCACCATTTTACTTTAATATTCCGGTTCCAACGGTAAAGAGTTATTTTACTCGCGTTATTGCGGTGAATTCTCAAGGAGATGGTGCGTTTGGTGCGTCGAGTCCGAGGAGTATCTTACCTTCTGATCGAACTCCTGGTCAGCCTGAAGAAGTTACTGCTACTGTACTATCGAGTTATGCAGTTTTAGTACAGTGGAAGCCATCTTCGCCTGAATGGAGCTTCTTTGGAGGAGATGGCGGACTTCAAGTGACTCAGTATATGATCGAGTGGGATAATTCTCCAGATTTTGATTCACCTGCAGCTTTTGGGCTTGTGGTTGGAACAAAGCGTTCGTATATTATTGGTGGAAACGATGCACTAACCGGAGTTCGGTCTGATGAGTTAATTCCGGGGTCTTCCTATAGTATTCGAGTTACTGCTTTCAATTCAAAAGGTGCTGGCACACCACAACCTACTGTTCCTATCTCTGTTATTGCCACCGATCAACCACCAAGTGCACCACAGAATTTAAACTTATCAATTGTGACTGCAACGTCTGTAAAGGCGGACTGGACGAATCCACTTTATGACGGTGGGGAACGTCTGCAAGCTTACCAAGTTGAATGGGACGAACGAGATGATTTTTCAAGCGGACAGACTTCTAGCGCTACTATTCCAATTCTTCGTGAAATTCAGTCCGTGGTGTTACAAAGTGATGTGGTGAATGAAGAACAGTTTGTAGAAGCTACTGTGAAAGTGACGAACGAGGAACAAGTTGTACGTACAACATTCACTGGAGTTGATGAGATTCAAGTTATCAAAACGACAAATAACGCAGTTGTCGACGAGATTCAGATCGTGACGACGACAGCGATCGACCGTAACGAAGTGCAGGAGTTGAGATTGGATGCGGATGATGTTGACGAAATTCAAGCCATTCGAACGACAGTTCCTGAAGCTTTTGAAGTTCAAACAATTACAGTTGGAGTGGCTCGAGTGAGTGAAATTCAAACGATAACAATTCTACTCCCAGGAGCTGCAGCAACTCCTGCTCCTACCATCGGAGGAGATCTTGGTTTGTCCTTCGATAGCAGTATTTGTACACATTGTGTGAAGAAAACGCATCAGCATACGAGTCAAAGTATCGTATCAGCCTTAATCCCTGCAAATGATGGCGCTCAGATCGTAAACGATGCCCTAACAGCTTTCGATAATATTGACGCACTGACCGTCACTCGAAGTCAAACAACGACTGGAAATGATCGAACCACCACTTTTTTCATTACATTTAGTGGCAACGAAGTAGCTGGAAATGTTCCTCTAATCGGCATTAACCACTTTTTTCATTACATTTAGTGGCAACGAAGTAGCTGGAAATGTTCCTCTAATCGGCATTAATGGTACAGTCACACTTACACCTAGTGGTGGAGGTACAGCAGTGACTGTATCTGGTATCCCGACATCAGCTACAGAAACAACGACTGGAAGTGAAGTGGCGTACAGTGCTGCAGCCAAATTTGCAGTCACTTATACTTGTGAATCGTACTCGGATCCCACCAATAAAATCACGTCGTTTAGTACCCCTTGTACCCCTGATCCAAGCGCTCGAATCTGTAGCGGTTGTGTCTCTGATTTCGATGGTACTTCGTTCACAATTTCCCAGAATTTAGTCACAGAGACGTATGTGCAAACGGGAGCAAAACTCCTTGCTGGAGTTTGCTCTTTTGAAGCTGGAGCTGTTACGCTAGGGGTTAGTACGACAATCGCAGTCGCTGTAAATGATGTGGGCGTTTACTGCAGTAAATTCAGTGGCAAGAGCTTTTCGTTGTATAAAACACCGCAGATATCGAGAGATATCCCACTTAAAACGACAGCGACGATAATTTCTAGTGGGAGTGTAGTGGAAGGACTGCTAACGAGTGCCATTGATTCGGTGACAATTAGTCGGAAGAAGTGGGAGTGTAGTGGAAGGACTGCTAACGAGTGCCATTGATTCGGTGACAATTAGTCGGAAGGAGAAAGTTGACTCGGGATTTGTGGGCTCGGTTTATACTGCAACGTTTCGAAAACGTTCCGGTACTGTACCATTACTCTTGTGTACTGCTACTGGGTCGGTACTGTGTACACCTGCCCGATCTGTAGCTGGGGTGGGAAGTATGATCACGGGGACGTTTAAAGTGGGTCTCATTAGTGAAGCAGATTCGATACTACTAAATCCTACACCAGTGTACACTGGGGATATTCCCTGGGATGCCTCTGAAGCTGCTATGAAAAGTTACCTCGAAGCTGTAAAACAAAACACTAAAAGTGTGTTTGGTACTGTTAGTGTGAAAAGAACAGTGTATACTCCAACTGGGAACAAATGGTCGGGAGGATTCACATGGCAAATCACCTTTACGAGTCGTGGATGGAATATTCCCAGGATGGTGGCGGATAATTCGCTGCTTGAAAGTTCCCATGATCCAAGTAATGATAAACCGACAGTGGCTATTGCGGACGCAACGAATGCTTTAGATTCGTTTGCAAATAGTCGCGATGGCAATCAAGTTAGTGGAACGATGATATTGAAGTTCCGAAATGTACTCTCAACTGTTGCGTGTCAAGTTGGCGTCCATACTTCGCTGCAATCGCTGGATTTGCCTCAACGCGACACGTTACTTGAGACTTTTTTTAAAGATAATTTACAGATTCCAACTTGTAGAATTATGCGCTCGTCAGCAACTCAAGCGAGAGGATTTACGTGGACGATATCGTTTAGTGACGCATCAACGGCTGGAGATATCGGTTTACTTCAGATTCAATCATCACAACTTAATGGTCAGAATTACCAGTTAGGTGTCTACGAGACTATGAAAGGCAACCAATTAGGTGGCAGTTTTCAGCTCAGTTTTAATGGAGAGACTACAGAACCCATTGATTTTAATGCAGAAGGCTCGGAAATGGAGACAAAACTGAATAAATTAGGGACTATTAAACCCAGTGCTGTTAAGGTCTTCCGTGGTGCACCCACTTCGGATCAAGTACTCGGATATACTTGGTACATTACTTTCTACTCGTCGAAATGGGTCGATCCTACCAGTGATCATTCGACTCGTATTGACGGGAACTGGCAAGGAGCACCAGCTACATGGGACGATGTATGGGAATCAGGATACTCGAAAGCCTGGGGCCG
>JAIKVB010000796.1:0-19325 GCA_024679045.1 Phytophthora brassicae
GTACGCTTAGACTGAATCGGTGGACTATGGACACAGGCGACATTCTCGAATTAAACCCTGGGGGGGCCCCAGCAAAAAAGATTGGTTAGGCTTTCCAGCCAGCTAAAGCTGTCCTCCCAGTATAATATTAGATGTTATATTATTACGTGAAAGCCGTGCAGATTGCTCAGATGTTATAGAGCGAAGCCCCAATACCGTGAGTTTGTTTTCGGTTTTTCGGCGTCGATCGCTATACTTGCTTTTTCCGGTCCCCAATACAGACATGGACTAGGTCGGCTCACTAAAGAGAGAATCTGAGACGTGCGATCAGTCGTGGTGTTATGTTTGTTCTGGATTCGGACTCAATACCTGTACCGGTACCAAAGCTTGTAGCTAGCGTTGTTACGTGCCAGACGCTGCATGCTGCATAATGCACTAAACGGTTTAATATTGCTATTGTACACGAAAGTAGCATGAAACTGGCACGAAAGTTCCACAAAAGGGTCTGGAGCAATGACTTGGGTTTTACATATATAACCGCAATGTAGCCATATAAATATGAGTAATTACATTTCTGATCTGACATTCACTCTTCGGATTCCGCGCTCTCGTGGCAAGTTGCAGTCCCTCCTGCACGACGTGCAATCTGACATTCACTCTTCGGATTCCGCGCTCTCGTGGCAAGTTGCAGTCCCTCCTGCACGACGTGCGGCTCTGAAGCTGAAGCCCGCCCGGTCCAGCCAACGACGCTCCAGTGGCCCTATTTCTGGTTGACGTGTATCACCAAAACTTCTGTCCTCCGTAGGCGAGTATTCGTACCGCCGTGTTGTGCCCAAGTCACATACTCTCCGAGCTACGTGGAGTCCTTCCTGTTCGGTTACTGCTTCGTGTTTCGTTTTTAATGAGTGATGATGTAGACTGTGTGATAAGGTAGCCAACTGACAAGTCGTGGTATATCGTTGCAGCTCCCAATGATATTGAGCAGTTCACAAGAGTCGAGGGCTTCAGAGGCAACCAGCCCAGCGCAGAAAACGTGACGGTCCAGGTCTGAGCTATGGACGCTTTTCAGCGTGACAAAAAAGCGGATTTCATCACGAAAAAGCTGCCTGATGTTCGCTGCAAGTCGTGCCGTAAGCATTTAAAAAATGTCCAACCGTTCAGGGCTTTGATAAAGCATGTTTACGAGTGCAATAAAATCCCAATTGCAGTCAAAGAAGCATGGATTTCAGGCAACAAGGTAAATGCCAAAAACCAGCGCAAGCACAAGAGGATGCGCATGGGACCTCCTGCTTGTGGTCGCGAGCCTGTGGCAGCTGACCAAAGTATCGAAGACGAGAATTCGAGGAAGAGTACAAGCGTGTGATAGCGAGAGCGTTTTACAAATCGAGGAAGAGTACAAGCGTGTGATAGCGAGAGCGTTTTACACCAGGGGATAGTCGTTTAATTCTGTCAACAAGCAGGAGGTGAAAGAGATGCTTCAATTCTTTGCTAAGAAGGTCAATCTCCCAAATCGATAGGACCTTGCTGACCCCCATCTCACGCAAGAATATATGGGTCTGAAGGTCCAGGTGATCAAGTTCATTAAGACCAACATTCCCTACATCGTCATTGCTACCGATGGATGAACTAACCCCAAGCACCAATCTGTTATCAACGTTATTTTAACTGGGCCGAAAATGCTCCCAGTGTATTGGAGCTCCGTGGCACTTGATGAAGAAAAGAAGACGGGTGAATTCCTTGCAGAAATGATCCTGAATGCCAAGGCCGAGTTGAAGGAAGCGATGGGGGATGATCGAGTTTGTGGAGTGGTAACTGATAATGCGCCCAACATGCTTCGCGCGTCAGATATATTAGAAGCTTCTTGCGAAATTATTTTATGACGGGTTACGCCGCGCACATTATAAATCTGGTGCTCAAAGACATTTTCAAGATTCCCTATATTGCTCAAGTACTCACCAGGTCACACGCTATATCGGATTTTGTACGAGGGCATGCGACCGCCTTCTCCAGATTCAGGACGACGCAGATGGGATCAACGGAGACCCATCAACGCGCAGTAAAATTGTCCTGTCCAACGCGTTGGTTTAGCAGCTAGAACGGCGTTCAGAGTGTCATCGATAACAAGGACACCATCTGTGCGGTGTTTGGCGATGCTACTTTTCTGGAGCGCTTCAAAGAAAGCACAAAACTTCCCACCATATTATCGTACGTAAAAGATCCCGACTTCTGGAGAAAAGGGAAGGAGACATTGAAGGTTCTAAAACCTGTTCATGAGAGCCTGGTGTTGTTTGAAAGCGATGAATATAGCCTCTCTCTCGTGTTTCAACAGTTCCAGGCGTTGATGAAACACTATGTCTACGCTTCAACAGTTACCGGGACCAAGAAGACAGCTCGAAATTGTTAAAAGAAACGGTGGAATGAGATGCACTCCGTCCCTATGAAAATTGCGTACCTACCTGATCAGACTGGGGACCGGAAGGTCTTCACCACGCGGGAGGAGGACACAACCAAGCGCCAGATCTACGCTGCTGCTGAACGTATGAAGTATTCAACAGTGCAGGTGGAATCGCTGCATTATGAAGTCGCAAATTTCATAGCTTTAATTTCAGACTGGTCGCTTGAAGAACGCAAGGAACAGTCGAACTACGCTCCATTCGAGTGGTGGGGGATGCAAAACAAGGCGTTCCCGCTTTTACGACCAATCGCGCGACGCATTTTTTCGATTCCGTCTTCTTCAGCATTCAGTGAACGATCGTGGAGTTCTCATGGGTATTTGCATTCAGATCGGCGCAATAGACTTGAGCGCGAACATGCTGATAAGTCCATGTTTGTTTACTCCAACTCCGGCGACATCGCCGCGCGGCACGAGATCATATTCACCGCTCCATTCGATGAATTCGCCGATCCAGAGCGACATCGCCGCGCGGCACGAGATCATATTCACCGCTCCATTCGATGAATTCGCCGATCCAGGACCACCCAGTCCAACAAGCACGTATGACTCAGATCGTGAAGAGAAGGAGGAAGAACTTCGAGACCACCAGCTATTCAGTGCCTGGCAAAGCCGTGCAGACAATAGCTTCGAATTTTAGTGCTAGCCATTAGTTGCAAGCTATCAGCGTTCCAAGTTCGTACCGCTTTACACAGCACGAAATACAATCCTCTTACGTAAAGCAATTTTTTCACATTCATCATTTGCGTGGCACAATCAATGTGCATCTTGGTATATTTAATCTAAGAAAAAGAGAACCTATCGCTGTACGACAAGCTCAACTCCAGCAATCTCTTCAACGTGCACATCGTAAAGCACATGCTTGCGTTTACTTCTACAACGTCCAGAAGTCTAACTGTTCGTTCAGCTCGTGGTATGAGAAGACGTAGAATCGAATGAATCCACTGATGCAATCGATTGAGAGGGTGTAGAGGCAAACGAATCCACTGGTGCTTCTAAACGAGGAAGTCAAGAAGAACGGGTCGACAGACTCAAAATTTGGCTGTAAATTATGTTCCGGATGCTGCTTCTGGTAACCTTGTTGCTGGTATTGCACATCTTAATCCTTCGGCTGCACTGCAAAAGGATCATGAGCACTTAGATGAGCGCTAATCTCCTCTGTGCCAAACTCATTTCTGTTTCCAGATTGTGTAGCCGCAAAAAGTTCCTGCTGCGTAATTTGTCCATCAAACACCCTCTGCATTTTAAGAAAACTCCACAAACGAACTATTCGACGATACATTATGCTCAACTCCATTCGATGGCACTGCAAAGGGTCCTTCAGCGGGGTCGAGCTCTTGGCAAACATTGTTCCCTCACTGATACTCCAATCCGTTATCGTTGCCGTTATTATTGCTGTATAGCGCTCCGCTGATAGAAAAACGGTCCGTCGCGTGCTGCGCGCTGGTACGAGCCGCGGTTTCCAGCGTGTAATGAACCCCTCGAAGACTGCGGAGGTGCAGCGATGGGCGGGCGCGACGCCGCGGACGCCTGCGAGCCGCCTGAGCCCACGAAGTGCTGTAGCAATCGGTTCATCCTGACTTGGTCGCTTTTGGAAATGGAGGACCAATTCGGACTATATCTCATTTTACGTGGTGCACAGAACTTAATTATGCTCAACGTATCCATATGCATGTCATGTCTTTTGTTTGGAGTGATGCTTGTAATTATTTTGCGGTGACCCAGGCTTTTGGTTCTCTATGTACATAATAGAGTATTATACGTTTCGCGCACGAATCGACCGTGTACTATACGCTTAAAATGCTGCACGTAACAACGCTACTTGTAGCTCAAAAGGTCATTAAAACACGCTCCCGTCTGGGATAAGAAGTATTGTGCAATAAAATAAAATAAAATGCAAGTCTTTTGTCGTTTGATCTACCGGCTTGTTCGATCTACTTCAGTACGAGATGGAATTAATTTAAAAAGGCTTTAAGAAAATACAGCTCGAACGATAATACGATAAAATGATTCAAATTGCATATTGCCACTGCTCCAGTATGCAATTTGGATATTTTAGCATGTTTCGACCACAGATGTTGTCCCACCGGAATGTCTGGCCTGCTATAACTATCAATCATATAGGACATTTGCAGCCGGGCAATAAGCTTTCGTTTCACATGTCCATTGAAGTCAGAAACTGATTGAATGTCGTGCTGTCAATGGACAGCACGTCAATGGACAGCACGTCAATGGACATCACGACATTCAATCAGTCTCTATATGGTAAAAGTAAGCCCGAACAGTAAGACCTCAGGTTACTTTTGTCATGTCATGACAGCCGGTAGTAGTAGTAGGTAGGCTGGATTCGTTACCCACGATCCCATGACAGCCGGTAATCGACATGCCCCAAGATCCATCGACTTGGCACTGTGTGGCCCTTCGACCAATGAGACCTTAAAACCAATCAATGACAGACCCGACCCGTGGCTGGCAGTGAAGCTTGAGTTGTAGAGAGAATACATATTGATCAAGAGGGATACATGTAACGCTAGGTTAGGTAAGCTAGTCTGGTGAAATCCAAAAGAAAACTATTCTGGTGCAATCCAAAGGAAAGCTAGTCTGGCTCAACGCAATCAAATGATAACTATCTGGAGCAATCAAAGGACGTCCTCGCTGTCATTCAGGGTACCACCCATGCCATCCAGTGTACCAATCATGTCATTCTCCCCCCATGATCTGTGAGAATCAACACGGGAAAATGCGACGAATGCTCACACGCTCGGTCGATTTTCCCTTGTCGATGGTAATTGTGCCGTTGTCATGGACTTGGCGGACGGTAAACGGAGCTTTGCCACAGCGCGCATCTTCGCTCGGAACTGCTTGGGGACTCGTAGCATCACATGGTCGCCCGGAATATAGAAATGATCGAGGCGTTTGCTGTTTTCGCGGTCATTATCTGCTAGAATTGTATCAAAACGACGCTTCGAGGTAGCTCTAGTTCGCATTGTAGAGCTGACGGGTGATCATGTCTTGACCAAAGAGAAGTTGACCTGGAGACGCATTGAGAATGCTGTGATAGCTGGCTCTCACAGAAAACGCAGCGTAATGGATGGTTTTCTGTCATGATCAACGCCATCATGGCAATGTATAACATTTAAAGTCTCGAGATGAATTCGCTCACAAATTGCGTTGGCTTGAGGGTTCTTGCCCGTGATCGGCTTGGCCTGGATTCCGTAGCTGCTGAGCATATCCTGGAACTCTTCGCCGGTAAACTGTTACTTGGTCGTGTATACCTTTGACAGGACGCGGGTAACAGCACAGCCAATGCACGATCGAAGCTCTCGGCTGTGTCAGTGAATTATTATCAGGCTGAATACCCACTTCCAACCAACGCGTAGCGTGGTCAATCATGGTAATACCGTAAAAACCATTATCGTAACGATCAATTAAATCAACGTGAATAATGTCGAAAGGGTTCACCGTCTTGTGTGTTCGAGGTGGCAGTAATCCATAGTCTTGCTTGTTTCCATGGACTTTAGCTTTCTTGCAAACAAGACAGCTCTTGGTCTTTTTCGTGATAGCGGCTTTCATACCTGGCCAGTTTAAAATCCGCCTCATCGTATTGTACTGGCGCTGACCATCAGGGTGACTGAGAGTCAGATGGTGCCAGCATATTAGATCGTTGCGCAGACATTCGGGCACGATGACGCGCTTCTGGTATGCAACCAGCGTACATCCGAGCAGTGGTAGAAGCTGGTAGTCAGGATTGTTGCAGCCCTTGAGGCAAGCTGATTTGATATTCTGGATCATGTCGTATTTATCTTGATGATCGCGAATTGCGGGACCATGCATGACACAGGGCGGCTCATTTGTGGCACAAATGTTTTTCCTCAGCGAGCTGTGACTTGGGCTTCTTGTCTAGGACGTCGAAGCGCATTCTCGAAAAGGCGTCGGCACCGACATTCTTGATTCTCTTGATGTAATGCATAGACAGACGGTACTCCGCGAGCAGAAGCTTCCAGCGAGCTCCAAAGTTCCCTTTGAATGGCTACCAAGTGACACAGAAGCGTTTCACGCTGTCCAGAAAGCGTTTGCGCAAGCGGTCTTGCTCACATTCCCCGACTTTGAGTAGCCCTTACATGTCTACGCCAACGCCAGTGGCAAACAGATCGGCGGTATCATAATGCAAAATAACCAGATTATCGCGTGTTACTCTCGCAGCCTCAACAAGCACCAAGTGAATACACGACAATGGAACTAGAGCTTCTATCCATTGTCGAAATGTTGTGCGAATACCGGACTATTCTGCACGTTTTCTGTTCACACCGCCGATAAAAATCTCATTTATCCGACCGAACCAACCTGCGGTGCAAGTGAAGCGGTTGAGTGGCTGACACAATGCCGTATTATTAGGCACCATGTCCCTCTAATAGTTGATCATTCCGAGGAACGACGTAGCTCCTTCCTGTTATTTGGAATGGCAATTTGCTGAATTGCTTGAATCTTTTTCGGCTGGGGCTGGATCCCTTCAGATGTCAGCGTGAAGGCGAGATAGTCGTAGAATGTGGCATTAGCTGCCGTTGAGAGTCACATTATACTTGTCAAGTCGCTTGAACACGATACGCAGGTGCGTCTCCTCACTATTGGAGTAAACAAGAATATCGTCCACATAGACGACTAAGAAACCAAGATCACCAAAGATCTTCTGCATACAAGCTTGGTATTCGTCCGATGCTGTAGAAATTCCCATGGGAAGTCGCTTGTACTGGAACGCAAGAATATCGTCCACATAGACGACTAAGAAACCAAGATCACCAAAGATCTTCTCCATACAAGCTTGGTATTCGTCCGATGCTGTAGAAATTCCCATGGGAAGTCGCTTGTACTGGAACTTCCCAAATGGTAGGCAGAAAGCCGTGTAGTCACGGCTTAATGTGGCGAGACGCGCATAGTAGCCCATATTCGCATCGAACGTAGAGAGACACTTGGCTCCCGCAAGTCGTAACAGGATCTCGCGAATCCGAGGACATAGGATAGACTGCGCTGCATATACTGGTTGAGACCACGGAATTCGATCAGGAGACGAAGTGAACCGTTGCGCTTCACAAGAAAAAAAGCTGGTGATGCCATTTCGAAATCATAGACCTGCTCCAACACGTCGAGGCTGATGAGATGCTGGATTAGCTCCCGAGCCCTTTCCTCGAGGCTACGTGGAACTGGGTATGGCTTGGCGTGAACGGGGGTGTAGTCAGGCGATATAGGCAGAACGTAATCGTCGAACTTCATCCTCCCCACACACAGATGCTCGTACTCACGAAGAAGCTTGAGATATGTTTCGAAGAGAGAGTCAGATAGCGTGTCGGGCATGAGGTCTTCTGCGCGCACTGCAGTCTCAGCGAATTCCTTGCTCTCGTCGGGAAATTCTTCGTCGCGCCTTTCGGTCGTTACTTCGGGAGACGGTCCGCCGGTGTTCAGATGAGTGTAGTTACCCTCCCACTGGACCACATTTTCCTTAAAATTGAGCACTATACCCGATTAATTCATGATGTCGCGTCCGATCACCATTGCATCTTGGCTCTGCTCAAGAATTTCGAATCTGTGGGTGACCACGGACGACGGCTTAAGAGCCGCAAATCGGAGCTGGACGATCTTACTGCCGTCACTAGTATCTTCGCCGCTTATAGTCTGAAAATTTGTCGTTGACGGGACTCGTTTACGGCCAAGCTGGGCATTGGCCTGCATAATAACTTGGTTTATGAAGCTTTTCGACGCACCGCTGTCTAGAAGCGTATCGAAGGTTCCGTTCGTATGCTTTATCTGAAAAAATCCTTAATGCGTAATGAAGCGAGCTTGGTGCTTAGTTGATTACCTTTGACATGGCCGACGAGCTTGAACTCGTCATCGCTGTCGCTTACCTCGTCTTCGTATCTTGGGTACTTCTTCTCGCTTGGGCACGTGGCTTTGTCTCTGCGGCCTTGTGCTTCTCGCGCTGCTTCTTGGGAGCGAAGCATTCGCTCGAGTTGTGGGAGCTTGTCTTGTGGTACGAATACCAATTACCATTATCTTTGTGGCGCTCGCTCTTCTTATTGTCGTCGGGGACATATGTCGGTGTTGGCGCTGGTCCCGCGATACGCGGTGCTCGCGCTGGATGCGTTGGTCTTTCCGGTTATTGGATGAGCGTGGTTGGTCGCTCCGTCCATAGCTCCGTTCCCCGTTATTACCTTGCCCATTTAGTCTTTCGCGGCCGGTATGCTTCTCGCGCATTTCGAGGCGCTCAAGGTACATAGTAAGTTCAGTCATAGTTTCACACGAAATTCTACAAAAGGCGAGCTTGTCTTGCCAGTTCAAGGGCATAGCTCGACGGAAATAGCGACATTGTTGAAGCTCCGTGATGGTTTGTGCGTCCTGAGACAACTCGGCGTACATTTGCGTAAGCTATCGCAGACGTGCCGAGCAGCGTTGCATCGTTTCGTCGCGGCGCTTGGTAAGGGTCCATGGTTCTTCGTCCAGGCCTTCACTGTAGTCTGCAGGCACGAGGATAAACCCGACCTCACGGTAAAACTGCTCAAACGGAAGACCTTTCTCGGAACCTTCACTGGCGATGCGCTCGACTTTGTGCAGGAGATCACCGTCAATCTGGGTGAGCAATTGCAAGGAAAGCTGGTCAGCACTCCAGCCTTTAATTTTCGCGAGGCTCTTGAACTTCATGCTCAATATGATCCAGTCCTTTGCCGAGCCACCGCGAAAGCGCTTGATTTTTATTTTGGCGGCGTCAGCTCGTGTGGTCGCACATTCTTGACTGGTTACGATTGTGTCCGTGATGTACTCGTCATCGTTGTTCCGTCCCATTCTGAAGGTGACGGAATTCTCGAACGGGGTATTTCCGATTGTCAAATTTGATATATCAAAATGATAGACCCGGCCCGTGGCTGCCAGTGGAGCTTGAGTCGTAGAGAGTAAAATAGCGAATGAATATTGATCAAGAGGATAACACTAGGTAAGCTAGTGTGGTGCAATCCAAAGCAAAGCTAGTCTGGTGCAATCAAGGGATACTCCAAGATCAAGCGTGCAACGGCAGACAAGTGACGCATATCCGCGTGTCAGCCACAACCCCCCAATCCCCGTTCCGTCTACCAAGACCCTCATCCACATCTTTACAAGACACCCGGAAGAGCGTAATCCGCCCATACCATCGGGCACACAAGGTGAGCAAGAACAACTAACGACCCCATGGTTTATCGGAGTATTATCTGGTGCAATCAAATGATGTTCTCGCAGTCATTCAGGGTACCACCCATGCAATCCCCCCAGGGTACCAGCCATACCACGGACTACACATGGAAGAGGAAGCACAGGTAGATACGATATAAATTGCGGTAATATTTATTATTGCTGTCGCACAAATTGAATTTTTAAATGGTGAGTTGAATGCCGCCAATACAGCATGATACGGACCTCGGCTCTCCAGCACAAGGGTACGGTCATTTATACCCAAAATGTGAAGAAACTAAAACAATACTGTTTAGTCTGCGATTACATGTGCACCTGAAGTTATCGATTGGAGAGCCCAGCTTTCTTATAATGAATTGAGTATTGTTTTCGTAGCAGTTCCCAAGCGCTGGAAAGAGACGAAACATATAAAGCGCAGCATTTCTCTTGCGGTGGTTATACTGTTCAAACTGCTAAACAGTATTCCGACAAAATGCTGGGTTTTTTGTCACTCTAGTGCTCATCCCCATCTGGAAACGCATCTTGGTAACATTACAATGGTAAATATTACGAAGTACCAATGTATTGTTGCAGCGTAATGTTGAGTTTCATGTTGCCTACATGTGCTCTTGTACTAAGAATCTATTAGTACCTCTCTGGTATGCCACACAACCGATTAAACTGCTGTAAATTCTATGACTGTGCCATCCCTCCATAATATCCCATCTCCTAAAAAATGACACCTTAAGTGTTAAGGTGGGGGTGTGTGCAAAAGTGCCCCACCCTTCTGATACCATATTAATAGTAATAATAATGGTAGTACCCCCAATTTTAGTTTGAGACTGCGAAAAGCAAAACGATGCTACTCAAAATTTTATTGTGTCGCCTCCAAAAATAATCCTTCCTTTTTCGGACATAAGTGAATTTCTCAGGCACCGTACGCCGCAGCGAAAGCGGGCGAGCACGACGGCTCGTCTGGGGATGAAAGCGGTGATGCTAGTGATGACAGCGAGTGTATTCCAGACTCCGAGGACGACTCGGAAGCCGCGCAGTAAAGTGGAGAGGATCAAGCGATGGAAACGACAGCGAAGTATCTGATGAAGATACTTAGATTGTTTTGATAGCCATGATCTTCGAGAGGAGGTGACGCGTTTGATTCAAGAGGATCCTTGCGAGCGGGAGTGTTTGCAAGGGAAGGCCATGGAGTTGGAGCAGTTCCTGTTTTCTTTGTCTCAAATGACTACGGGAGAGCGCAAACATAGCATTATGACGACAGTGGCTGTATTGATGAAAACTAACACTATACTTCGTCATCGCAGCTACGGTTTGCGTCAGCAGTTTAACTATTACTTACCGCTGGTTGGTCGCTTGGGTTGGTGTTCTTGCTACGGGGTTTCGACACCCACACTCACGCATTATAGGTCCCGACTTAGAGACGGCGTTTTCTCCGTAAAGGCGCACGGAAATCGCCTGAATAAGAACACAAGTCCTTAAGTGGTTAGTGAGATGGTTCAAGCGTTTTGCCGACGACGTGGTGATGTGGTGCCGGTGAGAATTCGAAAGCAGGAGACAATGTAGAGATCAAGCTTCATTACTCCAACGCTGAGTACACGCTGCTTCCTCCCTACTTGGGGCCAATTGTATCGAGAGATGCACAACTACGTGGGGGGATTGCCCTGCGTGTGCGTGAACCAAAGCCAAGTACGTTTCGACAATATCTGAAAAAGCTGAGCTCGATGATTAGAATCCGGGCTCCTCAAAGCAACGTGTGTTACGTCTGCAGCATTTACTGGTCCCGAATGCGCAGTGGAGCTACCGCAGGGGAGACAGAAGCATTCGGTGATTACACTGCAGCATGTCGGAGCTTGAGGTTTGTCATCTAGGATTTTATTTATTTACTGGTTATATTTATTGAAGGATACTAAAATCAATTTGATCTGCTTGTTATTCTAGAGAGGCGTACAAGGCTGATCTAGCTGCAATTAGTGACGAGCATGCAGTGATTATCATCGACTACAGCCAGAACCTTACCTTGTCAAGTGTCAGCAGCACTCCATCTCCGTGGTATTTCTTTTCAGTGCACAGCGTGAACATGTTTGGAATTACTATGCCAACAAAGGAATCCAGTACAAGTACGTTTTCGACGAGACAGTCGCCGCGAAAGGGACTGATGAAGTAAACTCGCTGCTGCATCACTTCATCAAGCGAATTATCTTGCCTACAGGATACAAAAAGCTGACGATCTACGCAGATAATTGCGCGGACAGAACAAGAATAATTTTGTGGTGAGAATGCTGTTAGCACTTACTCACATGGGATAATTGGAAGCAGTGGACTTAAAGTTTTTCGTAAAAGGTCACAGTTGACCGTGGGTTTGGCCACATACAAAACACCTTGCTCGAGTCGACATTTGGACGATGGACCACCTTCTAGAAGCCGTGAACGACGCATCTACGACATTTGCTCTTGTACACCCCCCCCCCCCCAAAAAAAAAAAGAGTATCGATAAGTTGTGGGGGACGCATACAATAAGTTGAAAGACATACAGAAGTTCCAGCTTTTTCGATGCAGGAAGAAAATCCTGGGGTTGTAGTTTGCAAAAAGGGGCCTGATTCTAAAGAAGTGGTCCAAGACTTACGCAGGAGATACGATGGCATTGCGACGGACGCGACGAGGGTCCGGGTGCTCTTTGACACGGATCTACACCCTACCCAAGCCGCTGCAAACTCTGAAACGATCCAGACTACTTACAACAAGGTTAGAAGTTATGTCCCGGAGGAGTTCCGCAAGGACCCGCTGTACGACCCTCCTAACAATGAAGACGACATGAAGGCGAAGGCGACTAAAAAAAAGCGGGCTGCTAGACGCAGGACCGGAGCAGCGAAGAAGAAGTGGGATCAGGCCATTGTGAAAGATAAAGCTTCTCAGACAGCTGAGGCAATGGAGGTTGAGCAGAAGGATGCGGAGAAAGACGTCGAGGAAGAAGCAAGAGCTGCGAGTGGTGGAGATGATGCTGCTGAAAAGCCTACCACTCCTGTGAAGAAGCGGGCTCACAAATCAACTTCTTGAGATGCGGGTAAATTTTGTTAGGCGCAAAGGGAAATGATTCTAGTATCCCAAATGTCTAAATTCAGAGAAAAACAAATATATATTCGATTTTTGAAAACACGTGTACTTGGGGTCGGATTTAGGCCCTGGGAGTGAGAGCAACCGAACCGCAGCCAAATTTTACGTCTAATTCACTAAAACAAATCGGTATGACCAGTTGAGACAAGACGATTTTAATTTTTTTCGGCTGAATGACATTTTGTGTTGTTGGGCTCATTCGATAGAGGAGAGTCTCAGCTTTTTCGTGGTGTGCACAGTTTGCAAAGTAATTAATGGTTAACTAGAATTCTTTTGTTTTGCGCAGTTTATTTAATAGCTATTGATAAGACCAACAGAGTCGTTCGGCAGCAAACCAGCGCCTGGGACGGCGTGTAGCAATCGTATCTGACGTCTCGCCTTTTCATTATCAATTTAAGTCATGACAAAAAAGCGCAAGTATATTATCGAGGAGAAGCTGGCGGTGGTGAACGAGATTGAAGCTTCAATTGTTCGAGCGTGTGCTGAAGCACACTTTAACAGAAAGACTGTGTGTAAGTAGAAGCAGCACTTCGCTTTTCGCGCCCTCTGGCACAAGTGGTTTTTCGGAATTCCTCCACCGCCTCTTCGGAGGATCTCGCTTTTCTCGGAAGACCCCCCCCCGAGTGGGGCCGAGACTGCGAGAGGGGGTATTCCTGTGCGCCGAGCACGGAAGCAGCGCCGTGTTTGACAATTTCCACCAGGATCAACAACTACGCTGCAGCGTGTGGGGTCTGGTGACCTCCACGTGTATCCAAGATCGCACACCAAGCTGGAGGACCCCTTCACCCTCAAGATGATCATGTCCAAGATGACACATTGTCAAGGCGCTCCGGGGACTTGGTAGCCCTCGGAGCGCTCGCGACAAACTACTACCAGGGAGCGCGGACGTGGTGACCCTAACGCTTGACAAGAACAAGCACCAAAGTATAGACGGCGCTGGCGGCCCCTTCATGCTCAAAGATGTCATCGCCAAAGCGCCCGAGGACTTGGTACCCCTGGAGCGCTCACGAAGACTAAAGCACCACGGTAATCTAGGACTTCAATTCCTTCATCCCTGTCGTGGCGCCCGTTTTGGCGGGAGACGAGTGACAGATGCTGTGAACTATGCGGAGACGCGGCACTCTGCTGAGTCAGTTCCGGTTTGTGTTTGTTCCTAGTTTTTCTCTTGACTAAAGAGTGACCAGTTCTGCGCCGTGAAGTCTTTTACCTAGGTTGAAAAGAGAGCCCTGAGTGTCAACTCCCTGGAATAGAAGGTGGCAGGACCAGGTAAGTCGCGCTAACATGCAGCCGTGAACTCTACCCCTGCCCCAGTGTGGCGCCAGCTGATATGGCTACGCACTTGCAAGGCATTGTACAAACCCCGGACTTGATCGGTGGATCTGCGTCCTCCCGAGCCCAGCCAGTTTCAGACGACCTCGCTCGAGCAGTCGGCATCGAAGGGCAGCTGAAAGAGAAGTCAAAGGATACTACCATGGTGCCCATGTACCAAGCGTGCGGATGACCTGGCGGACCATTCGTGCTCAAGAAAAAGATCGCGTCCCAGACGCATCGCCAAAAGATGACCTGGCGGACCATTCGTGCTCAAGAAAAAGATCGCGTCCCAGACGCATCGCCAAAAGTACCGAGGAGCGTGGTGACCCTCGTGCTCGACAAGAAGAAGCACCAAAGCATGGAAGGCCTGGCGGCCCCTTCATGCTCAAAATATTGCATCGCCAACCCCCGGAGCGCTAGCCAGCGTCTTGTCTGCCACTGGCCAGCAACACATACATACGACCAACATGGTAGTCTTTCTGCATGAAAAAAAGGACAGGCTTCTATAGGATACAGTAATAGAAGGCTATTTCAAACCTCAAGTAGAAGCAGCAAAAATGTTAGCTGAACACTAGCAGCTACCTTCTGCCTGTTCGTCGATATTTTGTCGTTTCCGACGTGCTGAAGTTTATGCCAAACTCCAAACGTTGAATTTGCGTCCCATGCAACCCCCCCCAATAGTACCCCAACCCCGACGTTGGGCACTAACACAATGCCCCATGGGCAGGCATCTTCAAACTTGGGAAATGCCACATTTCCCAAGAATAAGCAAATTTTGGGAGTTTTCAGATTTAGAAATTGGGACCGCTCTGACTTGAGCGCGTTGAAGGCGCTGACGCAAGCAATTAAAAATGTAATAAAGCAAAGGAAGCATGACTCGCCCGTTTTTTACGAATCGCGTGATGATCAGAGTGGTCATCGAGTATTGACGACTCAGAATCGTGACGACAAAGCTCGGAGGTCGGAGAATTGCTTCGAATGCATGATGCCTTCAAGGGAAAAGTCAGTGATCTGAGCACGATATTCATCCTTTTCCCATCATTTAGCGAAAAATCGGATTCAACAGTTGCAGTGTTTGGAAGCGCTGACGCCACATCACCAATAAACGCATGGAGAGCCTCGAATCGGCCTCCTGTGATCGACCAAGAGGCCGAATAGTCCGTAGAGTCACAAGCACTGTCTAACGCCTGCTTTAAATCTAGTTCAACCTGATAAGCGGTACGTAAAGCGGCAAACTCTTGTGGTGTGAATTGCCACCGCAGACAATTTTCGTGACAGCCGAGCTTCGTGTTTGTCAATGATCTCTGCAAAAGAGCTCATGGACAAATGAACAAGTTGCTGAGGCAAAACAGGCGGAATTCGCTGACCAAGAGCATTAGAGCTCGTTCGCTCAGCCACTATGGAGTTAATTCCATTAGCTACCGCAACAAGCATGGCCGCTGTTGTAACAGCTAGCTTTTAAATATCCTCCTCTTCAAGTCCACGATGGCTTGAAGAACCAACAAGTCAATTTCAAGGAGAAATTGTCGTGCATTTGAGTGACTTAGTGCAAATTGACCGCAAACTTCGTGATTATCATCAATTTCGGCAAGAATATAATCCGTAAGTGGGCCGATCATGCCAGTTTCTTCACAGTAGACACCAATGAGTCGACAAAATGCACATGGCCGCTGTTGTAACAGCTAGCTTTTAAATATCCTCCTCTTCAAGTCCACGATGGCTTGAAGAACCAACAAGTCAATTTCAAGGAGAAATTGTCGTGCATTTGAGTGACTTAGTGCAAATTGACCGCAAACTTCGTGATTATCATCAATTTCGGCAAGAATATAATCCGTAAGTGGGCCGATCATGCCAGTTTCTTCACAGTAGACACCAATGAGTCGACAAAATGCCGCCGCTTGCTCGTGTAGATGGGTATGTTTACCTTGAAGCTCGACAAAAACTCAACTGTGCGGTCGTTATGGCTCTTCAGCATCGACTGTATTTTGGGATAAAAATAAACTCGAATTTGGGAAACTTGGGATGTGGGAATTTGGCTCCCAATCCCAAAATTGCAGATGGCTCATGGGGCACAATCACAAAATTTAATGGACAAGAAGGATAAACACCGTAAAATTCTCCCTAATTATTTTCAGATTTTTGCCTTGTAAATCGCTTGGCTGCCTCGCTAACATTGTGATTTACTGTAGTAAGTAGAATAATCAGTTTCCCTTTTCTCACTGCACCGATCTCAGACGAGTAAAGCACCAACGTCGGACTCACACAACTGTGTAAGGTAAAACACAACACCAGACAAAAATCAAAATCGATCCATTAATAAAATAGGGATCGTGATTGAAGCTGGTAGTGGCAGATCGATGGCGATAGACAAGGTATGTGACCCTTGCGCTTACCAGCTGCACCCTCCGGGAAACCCATACTTGCCGTTCTAGCCAAGCCACTTAGCTTAATCCATGTCCACAGAGACGTAATCTGCACGCGCAGACGCACCTTCCTCTGCCGATGGCGTGTTCCGAACACTTCCAGTGTCTCCCTGTTCTGGTACGCCTTCCTCAGAGTCGTTGAAGCTCACGCAAGAAATCGCACAGCAAATAAAGCAAAATACGAGACCCACCTGTAGCAACATGACAAAGAAAGTCAACATTAATATACAAATCAAAAAGTGACAATACTATCATCCATACGCACCACAATAAGCCACGGCAGCAGCACGTAGATAGTGGAGAACGAACCATCCTGCAGTCTTGCCGACAAGATGAAAAACGGTGACATAAGCGCGCAAATGACAACGATCGTGCACATCGCATCCAGCAGTGGAAACTTGGACAGAGCCTCCTCTTCATCCTCTGTAACTGACTCGCGCGTGTAGGCGTCGTGGGTATTCTGCTGTGTCGGTGACTTTTTCGGTTCTTTGGCCTTGGCTTTAGCTCGGAAGTATTTCCTGACGGGAAACGACACAAAATATGCCACGTACAGCCACACGGGGATGAACGTAAGCCACCAGCTAGTGTCGTTCAGACTGCCATCCACCTTGAGTCCAAGCAAAATTCCCTGAGTGATCCGAGCGAGGTTGAGAGTTAATTTCTTCGCCACAGCCATTACCAGAGCCGTGCGCTGCTTTTTAATGTCTTCTGTCTGCGTAACTCCTGCACCTTCACTGTTCTTAGTGAGCATATTGTAGCCCAGCACTCCATTTTTTTCGCCACAGCCAGTACCAGAGCCGTGCGCTGCTTTTTAATATCTTCTGTCTGCGTAACTCCTGCACCTTCACTGTTCTTAGTGAGCATATTGTAGCCCAGCACTCCTCCTGCCAACTTTTCAAGCAAGTTGAGACCGTCGTAAACGAAATACGGAATCAGCACTTCAATGAGCGTCCAGTCTAGGTCTCCATTGAGTTTAAGAGCCAAGAAAACCTGCAGAACCAGCAGCAGCAGCGCCTTGAGGAACGCATAAAGCTTGTAGAGCGGCGGCTTTTCGTGGGATTTCTCTTCCGGATCCGTTTCTCCACCCGAAGACGCGTACATGCAGCCCAAACAGCAGTAATATATGCCGTCTACAATCCAGAGTGGGATGCAGACGACCGCCCAATTCCACGAGATACTCGAGTCCGCTCGGAGACACCAGAAAACTGTAATTTTTCAATAACATACACATTCCGTCAATTAGTTCAAATGATACTGAATTTGTCAAAATAAAAAATAGGACAGCATTTAACCGTACTGGGGATGAGCAGGAAGAAGGCGAAAAGCAGCGATACCAACAGGATGAGAATACATTTTCCCCTGGCTCCAAAAGCGCCCATGGAGCGGAACAACAGAACGGACATTTCTTCAGGACTCATGTTGCCATAGTCTTCCATGAGTTTAATGCCATCTTCTCCCATTTGGTCGTAAACTTCCCGTTTCTGTGGGTCCGAGAGCACGTCGTAGGCTGTCTTCATACGGGTGAACTGGAACAGTCAAAACATGCATGAAGTAACATTAATAAATTCCGCACTTGTATCCGTAAAATGTCAATAATCAATAAATAGTTTTTTGCGAACCTCCTCTTGCGACTCGGGCGTGTTGCCGCGCTTATCCGGGTGCAATTGCAGCGCCTTTCTGCGGTAAGCCTTCTTAATCTGTTCGGGAGTAGCGTCGGCCTCGATCCCCATGAGGTCGTAGTAGACCATACTCGACACCTTTTTCTTGCCCATCGTGAAGTAACAGGAGCCGCCTTCGCCTTCGCTCTCCAGTTTGAGTTTTCTTGGAGATGAGGGGTCTCACTTTTTGCTCGAAGGTGCTAAGTGCGACGTGGGAACACCAGTTTCGCCACGGCTATGTTGCATACTGAAAGTAAGTGAAGAACCGAATCGCCGAGTTTTTTTTATATTGTCAAGACCAATGGACTGGGTGGGAGTGGATAAGGGCATGCTCTCCCGCCTGTTGTACCCAAACCCGGTGTGTCTGCTGTCGGTTTGTGATGGCGATGGAGCGCGCAGCCTCATGACTATCACATGGCTCACTGCCATTAACAACAAGGTACTAATTTGACCCCAACCTGGCGATCTCACTGTTGTAGCCATCTGACGTTTTGCGCGGCACAACTCACAGGGAGGTTTTCTCTGCTCCTTGAATGCTGCAAGACACACGACCAAGCTCATGAACAACATTGGCGCAATTTTTGGTCGGTTTTTACGCCCTTTTTCCCACGTTGGAGCGCGCGATTTGATACTTTGGCACGTGTTGCAGTGCTTAATGTCCCCGTGCGAGGGATGGAGGAGCTCGTTTTGGCGATCGGTGGCTGCTCGGGGGCGACAGTGGACAAGTTTGAGACTTTTGATGTTCCACTTTGCGCTCCTGGCGGTGGAGACTTGAAACCAATTGCAGAATCAACAGATCGCGACAGTGAGTCAGAATCTAAGAAACGCAAATTGTCCAAGAAAGAGTTGGCACGGCAGGAAATTGCGCAAGCTGCTAATCAGGCAATTGCGCTACGTAATTGCGTTGCGCACTTGTTGTGTCGTGTGGAGCGCGTGACGCAGGATGACGGACATTTGCTCCTTCGGTGCTCACAACTTGCAGCTTGGACTCGACAAAATTATTGGGACGGACGCAATTTCATTCCGCAGTCAGGAACAAATGCAGAGCCATATCTGACGTTCTTGGGCAGCAAATTGTTCGGTTACGTGATGCCCTTGGACTATTTGCCCAGTAAAACTGGGCCGGATGATACATCCGTGGGAAAAAAATAAGTATCTTCTCCGCTTTTTTTTGCGATCGGGGTG
>JAIKVB010000797.1:0-19313 GCA_024679045.1 Phytophthora brassicae
CGTCGAGAACCAGCCAAGAAAACGGCGTTAAATGCGTCTTCAGCCTTTGTTTTCTCAGCAAAAGACTCGGTTTCCGACATTTCGTGGTCGATGGGGAAGACTAAACGTCCATCAACTAGGAAAGACAGAAGAAGTACGAAAAATTCGGCTTCCATGAGAACTGGGACGCGTGTGATGGCTACATTGGGATCGAATTGCTTACCGGACGTGTACGAAGAGACAGAAGTACGAGTTCCTGATGCTGATGCCATGTTTGGCTTCTCTACGCAACAGAAAAGTTCTAGTCGTGGAAACTCTAGTTTTACGGCATCCAGAACGTCCAATTTCTCTCTAAAGAAGGAGAAATTAGAGCGACAAAGTGGACTGGACACGCCAGTGTTTGATTTCGACGGGAGTTTCTTGAAAACCAGCAATTCTTCAGCTTTTATGCCGAGTTCACCGTCCGCAGCGTCAACTGTATCGACGGCGTCGTCATTTAGCTCCCAGTCGTTTTCAACGGTGGATCCTCTTGTGAATTGCGCTCGTGCTGTGCTACAAGATTGTATTATGAAGCGCAAAATGGAGCAGAGCAGTGCTCGAAAACGCTCGATCGAAGGATGTCATGGACGAGAAATGGTGGAAAGTAAAGACTTTAACTGGCATTACGACGCGGTGTCAAAACACAGAAGTTACGGCGCTATGAGTCCAGGTTCAAGGTGAGTTTTGGATACTTTTTTGCTGTTTGAGTACTGTATTTTAGTGTCTTGTCTAACGTAATTGATTGACTGTAGCAGTAGTAGTGACGACGAGCTTAGTCAACTCTCGTCGATGGATCGACCCTTCTGGTACGTTTTTATAGTAAATATCTTTATATTAGGTTGTCTAATAGTTGTATCGTATTGTTTGTAGCACTGAAAAGCCTGAGCGTGGTTGCGATAGTAAGCTTGCAAAAGAAGAAATGTACCGCCAGATCTTGGTGGGAGACTACGATCTTAGCAGCAGCCCCGAGTTCCAGTGTTTCAGTCCCATGATTGAAGAAAAGTACGTATTTTTGTACGAGTTGTGAACTACATCGTATGAGGATCTAATTCACTGTCTGTACTACTTGTTTACTATTGAAGGGGACTTCCAATTGAAGTTCGGTATCAACTTCCACTAGCACTGGGTACAGCCAATGAAACCAACAAGGAATGCTCCATCTGTCAACTTCGTTATGGAATTGGTGATCATATCGTGACGCTCCCGTGTCAGCACTTTTTCCAGTACGTTTTCAATGTCCAATTCTCTCAGTAGAACGTGCAAATGGGGCTCAAATCTAACATCACACATCGCTTTTTCAACTGTAATAGTGCGTGTTGTGCAGACAAATGGCTGTGGAATCACACGTCGTGTCCACTATGCAGAACTGAAGTCTCGTTAGACCAAGACACTCAAGTCCCCAGCACAAAACACAATTTCACCGAGTGTTCACCTGTGGACCAAGAGCGGATTCGCCGTCAAATGCGCTCTTCCTCACAACATGCAGGTTTCCGACCTGTTGTGCCAGGTATGAAGCCACAAGAACTGTTATTACCGGTATTTGACGGTATTAATCCCTCGTTAATGTTTTTTTTGTAGTGGAAATTGATCAGCTTGAGTTGGATATTTCACGCATGGCAATTGATGAAGACTGTATTACCGGTATTTGACTGTATTAATCCCTCGTTAATGTCTTTTTTGTAGTGGAAATTGATCAGCTTGAGTTGGATATTTCACGCATGGCAATTGATGAAGACTCGGAGGTTGAAGAAGAACCCAGCTATTTAGTCTGGTACGTTGCTGGAAGAGTAAAATCTCTCTATTTGTAGTCTTTTAAACTCACAAATCTCTTGTCTATGCAGTCCGACTCCTCATCTCGCTACAAAATCGCAGGACAATTCCATTGGTAACTGATGAGAGTTTTCTCTCAAGTCGTCAAGAAGTTTCTGCACAAAAAACAACACGAGACGCGACTTCACTGCGACTCAGAGCTTTGGTCTCCTCGGGGGTATTTGTATGGTGTTGTAATTGACCCCCACGCGTCCTGATTGCTGTCCAGCAGTCACCAAAACCTCACAACATTCAACAGAGAACCCAAAACCATCCAGAAAGAACATTTTGCTTGGGTTCTCGACATTTCCGTAGCAATTAGGACGCTATAAGCGAGGAGAACATTGGCATTCTAGCAAAAAAAACAACAAATAAAACAAGACTTCAACGTGGTGTACACCACACTAAATTCTAGCAGTTACGTAAAAGCCAGCCAGTTTTTGGCAATATCGAAATTTACTAAAAACAATAAGTGGAGGATCGCAAGAATTCATGGACGACGACGAGCCGGCTATGGCGTACTTCCTGCCCAATGGCATCGCGGACGACTCACCCCCTAAGAAGAGGTACGTCTTATCTCTCTATCCATCCTTGTTTCGCTTTCTAGCGCCTCGTATTACGCTCATTATGGAGCTTTTACTTATATAATATATTGTTGTGTATTTATCTTATAATATAGCCGTATAAAGGCGAGTTTTGGGCCAATTGGAGGACGCAGCGCCGCTGTTACAAGCTCAAGGACGGCCACATCAACTGGGAATACAGACTCATACTCAAGGAGTGACGTGGGGTTTAATAACCTCCATACAAGACCCCGTCCTACACTGGATCTATCGCCTTTTCGACCCAGTGGAGGCTCCTCGTCACCTCCTAGAGCCACCAACTTCTTACTATCAGATCTAGGGGGAGAAATCCATACTCCACGAGGTTTTGGAGAGTCAGGAAGCTCTACATCTTCAGTCAGTCGCCCCTTTGGGTATCCAGGAGCTTTTGGCCCTAAATTAAGTGATGGAGGAGCTGGAGCTATCAGATCTCCAACTTCCATGTTTGACAGAGGTCAGGAAGTCGCCAAGGGTTTCTCCATGCAAGAAACAAGAGCAGCAGGAGCTTTTCCCTCAGAATCGCAGCTTTATCGAGGAGCTGCCGACTTGTCGTCGTATTTGAGTGCTGGAGACGCCGACAGACCGTTTGCTAATAGCACGATACGGAATTGGCCTTCCGAGACGCAGCCACGTCGACGTCCTCCGGGGTTAACGGGACCTCCTGGACTTAGTGACCCCAATCCAATGGATAGGATACCATCTCGTCTACTTGGAAGTGATATGAGAGTATCTGCTCCTCAGTTTGAACCTTATCACTCGTCAACGTCGTCGCCTATAGCAGCAACAGCTAGTAATGGAGTGTTTACAAGCGGTGAAGACCAGTACAGACCCAGTTTACTATCCAGTTTGAGATTATCAACTGGTGTATTTGGTGACAGCTCGTTGAATGAGACGGCGAGTCGAAGCGTCTCTAATACGGAATTAGCTCAGTTGAACACGCAGTCGGTAAAAGTTGGCGATATGGGGAAGATGAAGGTTCGTCAAGCAGCTGATTCGTCGTGGGATTACCGGGAACCAACGAGTTCTCGACGAATTGATATCCAAGCGAAGTCGAAAACACCGCGGAGTCCGAAGAAAGCGCGAGAAGGAAGAAGGAAATCGGAAGGACGTTCAGATTTGCGAGCGAAGGCCTTGGAGTTCAGTATGGAGGCAATTAACGCGTTCACGCCTAGTTCTCCTGCGAGATCGAGTACTCGCACTAATGGTGAATTAGCACCAAGAGGGAAGCGTCGCAATCAAGCGGTGGATAAAAGTGGAGCTTCTGGAAATGACAATCGTCGAAGAGGAACGACCAACCAAAATGACGAGTCTGGAGCTTCGTTTACCCCTTCGATAGGCCTAGAAACTGCTGAGAGTCCTGTGAAGATGACTTGGCGCGAGTCTAGCAAGTCGAAACGTCGTGAAGATACCAAGCGCAATGCTACGAGAAGAAACTCTGCGCGAGGAAATGAAAAAGGCTCAAGTACTACACGTCGTCAGGTGTATCGCGAGAAGGTAAAAGATACCGTACAACAGCCGGGTGAAACAACTCCGTCAATTAAAGCATCGCACTCCCCACAAGGAAGTCAAGTGAGCAGTGATGGCCAACAATCAGAAGTGAAGTCAAGTGAACCAAAACAGGACACCAGGTTCATGCCTGAGAGCTCTCCATTGACAGCTAGTAGTGCTTCCGAGGTTGCAACACCCCCAGAGAGTGTAGTCGATACACCTACGAGCACTAATGACGTTGTGGAAGATACTGATGGACCTCAAAGCCCACAGATTGATGAAACAGTAGCTACCAGCATTTCTCACGAACAAGCAGTAGACGAACCGAGTACTGAACGAGAGTCGACATCATCTAGCGACCTACAGGAAGAGCTGTACAAAGCTAAGGCGGATTTACCTGACTTGGAAGAGATCTTGTCACCCGTTGAGAGTTCAGAGTCGGATGCTGAGAGAGATCGAGGGCTAACTAGCCGTCAACCAGTATCAAGCAAGAAAGCAAAGCGGAAGAGCGCGACTCCAGCTTCTGCTCGTGTTGATACCAGCAGACGCAGTGAAAGTCAACTCCCTGTTCCACTTGAATCAGTGCAAACTCCTGTGATTGAAAAGAAACACATGACAAAAGATCACCGTAAGGAGAAGTCCAAGAAAGACAAAGGGGAGAAGAGAAAAGTGACTCGAAGCAAGAAAGAGAAGCGTGGCTCATCTTTACTGTCAAAAGCGACCGATACACTCAACCAATCTACAACTGAAGCCCAAGACAAATTGCCGGATCTTCTTTACTGTCAAAAGCGACCGATACACTCAACCAATCTACAACTGAAGCCCAAGACAAATTGCTTGAAACACTGACTTCCAACAGCACTCCACTCTCCACACGCATCAGTCAGAAGTTACGCAAGGGAAGCATGACAGCCGCCTCAGCTGGTCTAACTGCTTTCCGTGGGACCCGTCAAGGCTGCATCTGGCTTGCTGGTCGCCTGAATATTAAGGGAATCCTTGCAACCTCCTTCGCATATGTGGAATCAGTGCTGGCGGTGGTGTTTAGTGTGGTTCTGCTACTCTCCTTGCACGCAGCTTCGTGGTTTATCCGTATCCATCGCGTGGCGTTTCGTGCGATCTTGACGCATCGTCATATTGGCTTTTGCTTCGCGTTCCTGTATGGGTTCCCGTTTCTAGTCCAGTATGTCTTCCCATGGGCACCTCCTTGGGCACCAGTATGCTTATGGTACGCGTTCCTGGTCCAATTGTTTTGTACGAACGGACCTACAGCCATGGTTACGACGTTCCGAGTTATTTTACCGCTGGTTTTCTTGGTGGAAGGTATTTCCCACCACAGTTTCCTCTTAGATTTAAACGGTACGCTTCATTATGATCTCGTTGGATTATTACGGTGTAGTATTAATGTTTGGTGCTTTGTGTACAGGTGCAGAGCTTTTGCTCACTTCTTTCATCATTTCGGCATTGAAGACGAGTAATTTGTGCAGCCCAATCTTCTTCCTCTCACTGGCAACACAAGTACGGATTAATTCCAGGTATTTATCGTTTTATTTGTGGTCTAACATTTCTTTGTGGTTTGTTTAGTGTCTGCTTGCTGTATTCCTAGGGTCCGAGCTTGTTGTCCAGTGGCTACAACTAGCATTAGCGCTTTATTCACTGCATCTTATGGCTGCAACTGATGACGAATGGGTAAGAATGGATACGAGTGTTTTAGTGTCTTGTCTGAAGCTTTGAATACTCATTTTTCGTCTGTGTTTGGCTTCAGGTTGGGATTATAGTGTCTTGTCTGAAGCTTTGAATACTCATTTTTCGTCTGTGTTTGGCTTCAGGTTGGGATTAGCGATGAGGAAGAAGAACAAGGATGTCATTCAGTGGCAATGCATCACTCAATCGCTGACTACAATCACCACCCAGCGCCTTCAAGTGCTGTTTCAATCCAGAAGACCAAGCGACTAGATCGTCGGGCTCTGGCGTACGTGCGAGGACGGAAGCTACGCTAAGGTAGCGAACAACGTCAAATGATCTATTGTATTTTCTCCATGTTTGATCATCTTACCCTGTAGATACCTGTATACATGTAATACAGAGGCCCCGTCAAACAAAATGATACTAATGTGCATTTAATTACTTTCGAAACGGAGCACACCACGGTGAATTTCAACGTCTTGCGATCCTCTTAAACCCTTGTTGAACCCAGGTTGTCTAACCAGTTTTCTTGTAATGACTGGCTGAAAAAGTTAAGTCTCTCTCAGTAAGCGATGGAATTGGAGAGGGATTTTGGAGGCCTACTACAATTTATAACTGGCCATCTCGTGTGATCAGATATAACAGGGTATAGAAACGTATAGCTACTTGTTTTTTTAATCAGGCCCTTTTCTTAATAACCCGCATAAGTACGAAAACAGGTGGTCAAACTTTAACACCCGTTTTTTCGAAAGCACCAAAAGTATATTATTAATGAACGATGTTAATTAACCTTTATCCCCCAGGTCGAAAGCCTACCAGTAGCAAGGTCAAAGCCTACTAGCAGGCTCATGCACAGATAGATGTATATAGAGGTTTGTATAGAGAAACAGTTGGTGATCATAAAAACTGAGCGCACTGCTAGAAAAAGCTCAAACTAAAGCAACTTGAAGATCATCAAATCTTGGCCAAGTGTGTTTTAGACTGGCCGATCACGCGAGATCCGACCTGCACTACTCCCATATTCAAGGCGGCCGATCACGCGAGATCCGACCTGCACTACTCCCATATTCAAGGCTCAGATAAAGATCAAAACTAACTATGAGGTTCAGTGCTATCTTAGCTTGTCGATGATCTAATTTTGGAGCTTGGCGGTTGCTTGTGGGGACGACAAACTATTTTTTACGTGAGGCTACTAGTAGGCTTTTTATTTAAAGGTACTGAGTGGGGTGCACATAAACGGTCTACCACGTTACCGTGTTGGAGGCAGACGGTGCCTCCAAGCACTTCTGGGCACTGAGTTGGTACAGTACCCAGAAAAGGGGGTATTATATTGAAATAAATTTCATATATTTCATCAAACGTAGAGATTTGATGGTGGGCCCACTCGTTGCGTGTTGCAGGAAGGATTCAGACGAAGCTGTTGTTGCCTGTATGTACAGAAGACTTGGGCAAACCAAGGAATCAGCCTATGATAACCTACTGACAATGTACTGTTAGGTGGCGGCTACAAGTGCATATGTGTGTTCGTAAGTGAGTACTACATGAATGAGACAGTTAGCGCTTCTTTGTGTCATCTTCGTGCGGAGCTGCAGCTAAGGTGATGATGAACCAACAACGAACAGATTAAGTGGACGGAGCAAGCGATGTATTCATTAGTACTAGGGAATGCACTTCAGTAGATAACGTAGTCTCATGAATCGCAAAAGCGCTGGAGTTGGCTTGCAGGGCATATCGATACCCCGTATGTAGCATTCGAAGAACATCAGCACCATGACACCACAGCTGGCTACGTCCGACTGCCGCGACTTTGTTTCCTTCTTGATCGTCATGAGGTCGCACATCTCTCCAAACAGGTCTCGCAGCAGCACGTCGCACAAGCTGTAGTACTTGGATTTGGGTGCTTGGAGTGGGTCAAACACTCTGATCGACCTGCTGTCACGGCGAAAATCGAACATGATCCCACACCAGTGGTTGTTATCCACATGAAGAGCCAGCAGCACGATGGTATTTTTTGTAATGTTGAAGGGGTCACCGGTGGAAACATGACGCAACTTATCTGCCAGCGCCTCAAACCGGTGAAAGATGGGGTCAATGATCCCGACCTGTTTGTAGTCGCGCTGGAGCAATATCAGCCCGTGTCCCATGCAGGCGTCATCTGCCCAGCGACTTCCGCATAGAGAAAGCAGCGAGACATAGGGCAAAAACCCAAACAGAGTGGATCGTCCACCATGAAGCTTCATCTGCTTGATTGCCTGTTCACGCTCAGCAGGTTCATCGCTGACACCATCCGTCAGCTCAGCTGGAACCGAGATGCGCTTGGTGGCCGTGTTAACCGCCCAATTTATTGCTTCTTCCACTTTCTCCAGATTTTCCATCACGCAGTGCCATCGCCCCATGGTATTGATGTCTTTGAGCATGTAAATCCCAAACCGAGAAACCCGGACGCCAACGCTATCTTCGCCACAGTCAACAGGAAGGCTCTTGCGGAACTGCATAATAGCGCTTTGAGCTTTCTTCACATACCAGCGCGGAAATACATAGCGAATATCGGATTCACTCTCTTCACTTGTGTTAGCCCAATCACCAAGAAGTCATTAACCTAGAGCGTGGGGTCAATGGACTGCGTGGTGCTCGATGATGAAGTGGAATACATGGCTTAAAGAAGATGACCTCGACAGAATGCGGAACAGATAGGCGCGTTTGCTGTATATTTGTGGAAATATGGCATGACCCGAAGGCGTATCGGGAACATTTTTCAACCATTTGTGCAAAACTGTGCGCAGTTCGCTGGTTCCATAGAAACTCTGCAGGTTACGATCCTGGTGTTAATGCCAGTCACGCCATTCTACTTCGAGGAATCAGGCGTTTTAGTGATCCCATGGTCAAACAACAGCCCTTAACCCCTCGGCTCCTACGAACTATTATCAGCGGTCTTAACCTCGTGCAGCCTCGGGATCAGCTTTTGTAGGGTGGTCTGCTGCTAAGATATTTCTTCCTTCTTCGACGGTCAGAGTACTTGTTCATCGGCAGAAAGATTCACAAGTATGTTCTTCGTCTATCGGCTATCCAGTTTTTATTTTTAATCGAGACGAACAGCTGGTACAGCCCAGGAAAGCTCAGGTCGTGGGGATAACATTGACAGGCACCTAAAACAATCAGTTTGGGCGCGAGGAGGTGAGATTCCATCACAAGTCGGGATACAAGCTCATTTGCCCCGTCAGAAGTGCTCGTTGGATCTACAAAGCAGTTGCCACATTCGGCACCGCACCGGACCAACCAGCATTGTCCGTAATGCAAGGAGGAATATTATCTGAAGACATTTCAACAATAATCAAGAGATCTGCATTAGCAAGTGACCTCGACCCCAGTCGATACTCGACGCATTCGGTTCGAATAGGGGGGGGGGCGACTGCGCTGCTCAACGCCGGAGCTTGTCTCGTAATCATGTTAATGGGGCGATGGAGATGTCAAATGCTTTCGAAAATTACCCGGTGCTGTCGGTGAAGGGCTCATCCGACTTATCAAGACATATGTGCTAACGTATCTCGATGGCTCGGTGCGGCACCATTTCTGTTGTGGGGTAGCCGCCAGGCTGCGCTGCCCAACGCCGGAGCTCGTCTCGTAATCATGTTAATAGGGCGATGGATGTCAAATGCTTTCGAAAATTACCCGGTGCTGTCGGTGAAGGGCACATCCGACTTATAAAGACATATGTGCTAACGTATCTCGATGGCTCGGTGCGGCACCATTTCTGTTGTGGAGTAGCCGCCACGCCACTCCCTGATGTAGAAAATTCATACCTACGTATTTACCCCAACGCGACTATGATGAAAATTGCAGGTTTCGGTAGCCACAAAGATAGCAGAGCTAGAATAGTGGAGACGAAGGCGTAGTTTCCCAATGTCGCAATTAGGCTATAAATAGGTCCGACAGGAGACCGAGAGAGAAAGCTAAAGCTTCTCTCACTTTCGGATTCTCCTCGTCGCAGTTAACTCGCCACGCCACTTCCTGGTGTAGAAATGGACACCTACGTATTTACCCCAACACGACTTTGATGGAAACTGCTCTTGTTAATGCAGGGGCTTATCTTATTGACGAATCCGAAAATAACGTATTTTATATCAAGCTAACTGAAAACAGCGTATACATGTACTGTATTACGCAGCACATGTTGATTTCTCTCCTACCCCTTCGAGTCTTCCTGTGGGATTTACGAGACCTGCTACTGGTCTATATTCAGCTGGAGGAACTGGTTTGCCTACAACGACTCGAGTTCCTCGTCTGATTATCAATAACGCTGCCTTCGGATCGGTCCTTCGGTTGTCCGTTGCAGCATACCCTTCGGCATCAGCGACAGACGCAAGCGCTCAACTATCTCATATTATTCCGCAAATCCACCCAACCAGCTCATACATTGTTCGCTGCGATTTTATTAAAAATGAATACATCTGCTGCAACTGTGATAGTAGTGTGAGATCTTCATACAGTGTTGTGATAGGCTTCTATCACACTTGACTGAAATGCGTCTTTAATCTTCGATGGTTGATTAATTGGAGTACTGAAGCGCCGCTTCAAGGTGGTGCGAACGTGTATGGATTATGAGCTGGTAAACATAATTATTGTGATCGTTGCATGCGTTTTAGTTCACAATTTTATCAGAAAGTTTGACGAATCCGACCTTGCCGAGGATGTTGTTCGCCGAGGACACCGAAAGTGAAGATGACGCACGCAACGATCACAATAATTATGTTTACCAGCTCATAATCCATACACGTTCGCACCACCTTGAAGCGGCGCTTCATCATATTCTCTCCACATCTTCGCCATCCACTTTCGCTATGACGTACCATTGCAAAAGTCGAAAGCAATAACTTCACCATCATTTAAGTCATCCAAATCTTCACTTTCGGTGTCCTCGGCGACATCAACATCCTCGGCAAGGTCGGATTCGTCAACTTTCTGATAAAATTATGAGCTAAAACGCACGCAACGATCACAATAACTATGTTTACCAGCTCATAATTCATACACGTTCGTAACACCTTGAAGCGGCGCTTCAGTACTCCTATTAATCGATCCACAATATTCCTCGCCTTTGCATGACGTAGGTTGAACAGCTCTTTCGCGTTTCGTTGGGGTCCCGACAACTTAGCCTATTCCTTTAGATTATAGCGGAAGCCGCGGTATGGAGTAAAAAAACTTGAGCACCTATAGCATAACCCGCACCTACAAGCACGTAAAAATTATCGGGAAGTGTGTCCAAAAATTGGCTCCATTGAAGAACCATGGAGTCGTGCGCACTTCCTTCCGCACCGGGATAAATAAAGCAAACGTTCATTTTCCAGTCGCTTGCAATCAACAAATTGGTTGAGATAAACCCTTTGTGGTTGCGAAATCTTTCCACGTCGTCACTTGGAACAGTAATACAAAAATGTGTACCATCAATAGCGCATAGTGCTTGGTCAAAATAAGGATGACTTTGCTTAAAATCACTTGGTACGTGTGTGGGCATTACAAGCATGTTTTGTAAAGCCCTAACTATCACAGAAACTCCGCGAAGTCGATACTTATGCACTGTTAAAAACGCCAAGTTAAAGAGAACCTCTTGTCCTCGACACGTTGTCGCTGTTCCAATCCAGTAGAGAGCAACAGCAAGTACTTCCTTTGGATGATGAAGCGAATCGCGAATATAACGCCTACAAAGAGCATAAAGAGCATCAAGTGCTTCCACGTCCATGCGGAAATGATCCCGAAAAAGTCTCTTGTTCTGCGAGCTGTGTATCGCCTCAAAGAAGCGCTTTCTAGCGGACGTTGAGAGCCCAAACAGCCGTACAGCCTTGTCGTGTTTCTGTTCGCACCTCTCGCGCTGCTTTACTGCTAGACGAAAAATCGCAATCATCAAAAGTAGCAGCAGCATTCTTGCAAAAGTGTAGTGGATATCAGGCGTCAAGGCAATTTCCTCTACCTCCGCCAGCAACTTCAAGTTGCCGTCACTCATTACGAGTTTGTAAAGTATGATTTTACCGCGCGAACACGAGCCAATCAGAATTTAACTTCTGCGAGAAATCATAATTGGAAGTTGCTTTGGGGCCAGCAACTAAAATCGGTATTATAGTGTAATGGCACTAAGTGCGAACATGGACTAAGAAAAGCTCTAACGTTAAAAAAAAACCAAGGAAGTATCAGCAAAACGACCAAGAGGGGTCGGACTTCAATGGCAAGTGCTTCGATTGCAAAAAGAGAGGGCATACTAGAAAGTTTTGTCCTGATTTGACTGAAATAATAGAAGCGAACGGATTGGAGTTTTCGAAAGCTGCAGTTGATAAACTGTAATGGAGCAGATAATAAAGTATGAACCTCATCAAGTATTATATGATGAGGGAAAATCTGACGAAAAGACAAGTTCTGGTAGTGAAGATGAAATACTGGGGTTGTCAAAATACAATCCACGCCGCTGGGTATATGATAGCGGAGCAAGTTCTCACATTGTTGGGTCAAAACAGTACTTTGTTGCCTATCATAAATTCGAGGAACCTAAGGAAAACTTTCAAGGATTCGCTCTTGGAATGAACTCGAAGGCTGAAGGTGTTGGAGTGGTTGCTCTTGCGACTGATACTAGAGACGGAGTTTTGTCGACAATATTTCTTGAGGACACCGTTTATATTCCAGATGCAAGTTAGAACTTGTATTCAGTGGGATTGGTAAGGAAGCAAGGCTTCGTGGAAAAGAAAGGTGAAATAACTGGTGAATGTAAAGTGTACAGTAACGGTAACCTTGTCTTGCGGATCAACGTGGCAGAGAACAATGTGTGGCAGTTTGAAAGTCAGAATACTTGGAGCGAAAATCAGGCTGGATCACAGGGGCCACGACAGGTGGTAGACTTTACGAGTTCAGACGGTGTAGCAACGATCAGGACATGGTATTCACGGCTCGGACACCTGTGTACAACACCTAAAACACATGGTAGATAAAGAACTCGTAAAAGGAATGATGATGAGAGGCCGCGAATTACCAAGGCGTGGAACTTGTGAACTTTAAAGCAGAAACGTCCAAAGCGTAAGAAACATTTTGAGCGTGGCTTTGAATAACCAAATGAGATAATATTTATTGACTTGATGGATCCTGGAAAGTAGATGAAAACAAATTTTTCGCAAGTTCTGGTGATTGTGGATAAACCAAATGAGATAATATTTATTGACTTGATGGATCCTGGAAAGTAGATGAAAACAAATTTTTCGCAAGTTCTGGTGATTGTGGATGGATTTTCACGTTGGTTGACAGTTATCCCTTATTAAAGAACAAAAAGGAAACGTCGGATCGAATTAAAGAGTACATTACGTGGGCTGAACAGCAACTGTCAAAACCATTGAAGCATTTACTCGGACACCGGTACTGAGTTTATGAACAAGGAAGTGAAAAATTGGTGCACTGAACAAGGGATCGACACGGAACCTGTTGCACCAGGTGGATCATCAGTGAATCTTGCAGAAAGAGCAATCCAAACTCTTCGGTCTGATGCTTTACGTAATACAGCATATGTTAGAAACCGTGTACTGTGTAAAAGAACATTTCGAACACCTTTTGAACTGTTTTGGGGAACGAAACCTGATGTTCATCGAATTAGAACATTCGGAGCTCTCGTGTATGCACATACCCCGAAAGAGTTGAGGACCAAACTGGATAAGACTAGTGAGGCTGGTTTCTTACTTGGATATGTAGGAACATAGGCAAGAGGAGTGAGAATGGGTCATTCTCCTTTCGGCAGCCTGACTGAACAACAAGTTGTGTTTGTGCGTGAGTCTTTAGTCTCGTTATAATTTATATCAGGGTTATGAGCCCTGATAGAAATTATAACGAGACTAAAGACTCACGCACAAAGACGAACAGAGGAAACAACTCGAGAGATATGAAGAACACTGCGTGGGATTCCGAGTATACTTTCCACAGTATCATATCTCTCGAGTTGTTTACTCTGTTCTTGTCCACGAAGACATATTGTACCGCGACCGGCACACACTTCCGTTATCAATTGATCATGGTTGGCCTGACGATCTTACAAGTGAAGAAGATAGTGATAGCAGTGCGGAAACTGACAGTGATGAAACTGAGTATAGACTTCAAGATGAAGACATGGAAAGTGTGGAGATGAGCTCCAAGGACGAAAATGAGCCAAATAGGACTTACGATGACTCTGCATCTGTGGAAAACAGCAATGAGTCTGATGATGAGAATAATGCTTCTGAAAGCAGCAATAGTGATTCGGAATCAGAAAAATAGCAGCGCTGATCGAGAAAATGATGAAGACAAGGTGCCGTCATTGTTAAGACCTCGTGTTTTCTTGAGACCTATGACTTTTGAGGATGATGATAGTAACGAAAGCGAATGTTGCCAGAACGGTCATGATGACCCATGAGGAAATGAAACTGATGTTTGTGACCAAGACTCTAATTATGATGATGTTAAAGTTGCTGGTGATGAATTGGTCGAATCAGAAAATGACATTTCTACTGAAAATGCTGCAAATATGGAACTTCCTGATTATGAAGAAGTCATTCAGGAAGGTAACATGCCGAATGAAGTTACTGAAGAACCTAGTGAAATGGACATTGAAACGTACGGATTGGATGACGAAGAAGCTGATTGGGATCAAGAACGTGCACTAATTGATCGAATGAGTGATCTTTGCGAAAAACCGAAACAAAGCGAGAAGCGAAGTCGTGAATCTATTGCTGTTCGCAGAGAGGACAAGAGACACAGGTATGAACCAAGAGAGCGAAAGCGACCAAATTACATTGATGACATTCATTTATTCTGAATTCGACTCTAAACCCAACCATAATCGGAAGAAAGTGGAAGGCTGATGAGGTCAAAATCCCAAATAATTTTCGTCAAGCAATGATTTCAAAGCAACGATGAGTGGACGGCCGCAATGGAACGTGAAATGAGTGCACTTCATGAACGTGGTGTAATATCTGCTATTAATGAACTAAGCAATGGAACGTGAAATGAGTGCACTTCATGAACGTGGTGTAATATCTGCTATTAATGAACTACCGGAGGGTGCAGATTTGTTTGAAACACGTTGGGTATATGACATCAAAGTCGATGACTTCGGAAACGTCATTCGTTTTCAAGCACAAGTAGTTACAAAAGGGTTTAGGCAGAAACCTGGACTGGATTTCACGGGCGCTATCTCACCGGTAGCTCGATTGTCCACTTTTCGATTGATTGTAGCTTTAGCGAAGCTGCTTGGTTGGAAGCTGTGGCAGGGTGACGTAAACAATGCTTATTTGAATGCGAAACTCAAAATAAACAGTACATAAGGAGCATTGAAGGTTTTGCTATCGGAATTTATCGTGTTGATCAAGCTCTTTACGGTCTGAGGCAATCTGGTAGAGAGTGGAATGAGGAACTGGATCGCTGGTTGAAAGGATTTGGTTTTCAACAGTGCCAAACAGAACCTTGTCTATACTTCTATGTAAAAGACGATAAAATGGCATTCGTTCTAGTGTATGTGGATGACTTGATCTGTACGAAGAACTCAGAGGAGTTCAAATGTGAGTTGTTTACAGCACTAGATAAGAAGTATGGATTCAAAGACTTAGGATTGCTAAGTCATTATCTTGGTATTCGAATTCACCAAATGGACACGGAGATTATCCTGGATCAAGAGGAGTAAGGAGGACACACTTGTGATCACGCTCCAGGAAAGGTGCCATACCGTGAAGCTGTTGGAAGTTTAATGTACCTAGTTACTGGTACGCGTCCAGATTTAATGTTTGTAGTCGGACAACTTAGCAGGTTCGTAGAACATCCAACTGAACAACACGTTGGTGCTCTTAAACGCGTCATGCGTTATGTGCTAGGAACTATGAGCAAAGGAATCTATTTTCAAAATCGGGGAACGGGTGATATTGGAGTACATATACAAGGTCACTCTGACAGTGATTGGGCAAATGATGTTCATACTCGGAAAAGTACAACTGGATACGTATTTACACTGCTAGGTGGAGCCGTGTCGTGGGCTTCGCGCCGTCAAGCCATTGTTGCACAATCGACTGCTGAAGCCGAGTACGTTGCGGCCTGCGAGGCAGCCATGGAGGGTAAAACTTTGATGAATTATTTGGACGAGATGCTACCAGAAATGAAATGTGAGATTTGCTAGGTGTGGACAACCAATCTTCCTACGTTATGGCAACGAAGCCAACGTTTGGACGGCGTACTCGACACATTGAACTTAAGTGGCACTATATACGGGAGCAAGTGCGGAAGAATGAATTGTACATGCTGAAAGTGAAATCAGAAGAAAACCCTGCAGATCATTTACGAAGCCTTTGCAGAGACCGCGTTTCGAGATACTTTCGGCCAAGATTGGCATGCGCAATCGTAAGGTATCTTACCAGTAGGTATTCAAGATCGATGTTGCTTGCTGCGTAGCTGTAAGCCACGCTGGCAATGCAAAGGAAGACTGTTGGAAAACATCAAAAGAAAGATCGAGAAGCTCGGGACGAGACGTTGAACTTGGTTTGACCAACAGCAGAATGCATGTGTAGGAACATAGGCAAGAGGAGTGAGAATAGCTCATTCTCCTTTCGGCAGCCTGACTGGACAACAAGTTTGTGTTTGTGCGTGAGTCTTTAGTCTCGTTATAATTTCTATCACCCTTTAGTTACCAGACTTCTTGAGGTTTCGAAGAGGTCCGTAACGGACCTCGTTACAGACCTCTGAGAAACGTCAAGAAGTCTGGTAGCTAAAGGGTTAAGGATAGAATTATGGAAAATAAAAACTGCCGGTGTAATCTAATATCTATTAGATAGGTTTCGGAGCGCGACTTACCCTCGCATTACCTTCACCTTCATAATTCAGTAAGTTCACGCAGAATGTACCATTTTTGACAATGGCGGCCTTCAAATTCCCTACATTTGTCGAATTCCACAGAATATTATCCTCACAATCACCTCTTTCATATAATAAGTTCGCACCCGATTCTGCACACACATGTATTTATTGCGCAGTTTACCTGTGAAAATAAGTACAAACCTACGAGGTGCGCGTGTCCCGATTTTGCGTAGGTTGATCAGAGTGTGAAGGTAAAGGTAGTGGAAGCTACCGAAACCTCTCTACACCAGGCTCGTAAATGATACATTGCGGGTTACCCGGCCCGTCAAAGGGATCTCGATCCAGATTCGGGTTCCCGCACCCGTCCGCCCATATATTTGAAAACGTTCGGGTTCCCGACCCGCCCGAAACAAACACAAGTAGAATACTGTAGTCCGAGTGCATAAATGTAATTGCTACATGTACCAAAAACGTAAGCGTATATACTGAAGCCTACTATAGTAGATCTGCATTAGACCGACCGACCAGGACGTCGTCAAGGACCGACGGATTTATCGAGCTTCTCAACTTGAACATTGTAGCTCCAGCGGTCGATAAATTGCTTTCGAACATGACTTTAGACAAAGCTGGCGGATTACCTCTAGTTTCGTATGAACCTCGTCATCTTGGGCCGCATCAGTATCCATTACGCTTCACTACGCTGCTACAATTACACTTTGGTTTTGAGTACTTAAACAGAACGCGAGGCCCGCTAGACTACTATACACCGATGCTAGTAGTTGAATCTGCGAGTGACCGAACAAGTTCGCGTCTTTTAGCCCCATTCTTTGCCTTCTCGGCACGTAAAAATAGAAATTCGTTACTACAAACAAGCGCTAGTTATTCTCGGATAACCCGAGCCGTCCGCAATTGTATTCGGGTACCCGTCCCCGTCCGTGAGACAAATGGTCGGGTAGGGCGGGTCCCGATGTTCGAGTACCCGTTGCGAGCCCTGCTCTACATGTAATGTTCCAGTGTATTGTCGCGCACCCTCCCAAAGCCGTTTGGATTCGGGGTTGCTGCTGGTTCGTTTGGTGAGGAGTGGCTCGGGTTTACGAGGCGTAGGTGGTAGACGAGTAGAAAGACTAACTGAAAGTTCCTCTTGTTAGTTCCCATGTATCAGGCTCTAGGAATATTTACGGCTGAGCATACTGTTCGTTCAAGAGGCTGCGAGCAGGAAGGATTCAACCCGTCTGAATTCAGCTCCTAGCGTCCACGAGGCGTTCTCCTGCCTTAATCGTGTCACCCCTCAGCGATATATCCGACTCAGCCCCACAACCGTCTCTGACACTCGTCCTCTTATTCCCTATGTCTTGTTCGTCCTGCCTTCTGCGTCAGACTCCAACATCAACCTGCGCCATCACCGGCGTTATTCTGCAGAAGCAGTCATCGTTCGAGGGAATTCTCCCCACTACACCATACTGGTACTTATTTTAGGATCACCAGAAGATTCGTTAATCGTATTTGGGTTCGGTCCTGGCGCAAGTACAGTGAGCCCGAGTACGGGACAGTATACTACTCTTCTGCACTTCGGCCTTAAGTGGACCATTACGGGTCACTCGGAGCGTCGCGCATACTACAGCGAGTCGGACGAGATCGTGGCCAAGAAGACCAAGCGTGCTCTGGACCTCGGACTTAAGGTCATCTTCTGCATTGGTGAGTCGCTCGAGGAACGTCAGGCCAACAAGACGCTCGATGTGCTCACCCGCCAGACGGAGGCGCTCACCAGCATCGTGAGTGAGGCCGACTGGAGCCGTATCGTCATCGCCTACGAGCCCGTGTGGGCTATTGGTACGGGCGTCGTGGCCTCCACTGCCCATGCTCAGGAAGCCCACAAGGACCTGCGTGCCTGGCTGGTAGACAAGGTGTCTCCTGAAGTAGCGGAAAACGTCCGGATCATCTACGGCGGCTCCGTCAAGGACAACGTCCGGATCATCTACGGCGGCTCCGTCAAGGGCGACAACTGCGAGGAGCTCATTGCGCTTTTTTTTGACGTCGATGGTTTCCTTGTTGGCGGCGCTGCACTCAAGCCCGAGTTTGAGAAGATCATTAAGAGCGCCTTCTAAGTGGAGCGATGTGTAAATTGCAGTAAGCCTCTTTAGGATCCAAGCGACGAAACGCAAACCGAATGACTTAATACAAAAACAACAAAACAACTAAATACCGGTATGACTACCGGTACCACCAATACTACATGTTACTACAGTACTACATGACATGTAGTACACATTGTGTAGCTGCTACAACTACAGTGGTCACAGTAATTAGTCTGCGTTCAAAATTAGTCTGCATTCACAATTAGTCTGCATCAGACTATACTACCGTAATAGCTGGAAGATATTACTACGTGTAGTAATACTACTTATCATCGCGAAAAAGTGTTATTGATTGAGCACGTGACCGAATTTTAGAATTTAGCGTGATGTTAAAAGTGGAGGGTTTGAATGATGTTGCAAGCTGAGAGGCTACCCTAAATCATACTTCGAAGTACTTCGTAAAGTAATAAGACAAATACGCGTCACAAAACAAAAATGTGCTTTCAGGAAGTATTATAATCCTCACTCACATTGGCTTAAAAAATACCTGCGGTGTTCACGCTTGCAGCACAACCGTAACTTACTTTAAAAGTTGCCAATACAGGTTTGTATGTCAGACACTTTCAACACCACTTGAAACTTAGTTCGTCCTCGCTTCGACACACGAAGGGTAGTTTTCAACCAGCCAACCATCAATATTCACCTTGTCTACCTTAATTACGTAGTATCCAGATTCGTTACGCATGAACTCCACACTCATGATAAGCTGTAAAGTCATGAGTTGGGGGAAGTTTTTCTG
>JAIKVB010000798.1:0-18573 GCA_024679045.1 Phytophthora brassicae
GCTGTGCCGGGTGCACTCGATCCACAAATCATCTCGAATGTTACCAACACGAAGATGCCACAATTGTAGGTGTCTTTCTGGATACCGAGTGCAGACTCGTACTGGGATACATGGTACCGCTTCTTGGGCTTTGGTGGGGGCGGCAAAAGAGGTAGTAGGGATAACGCCACGTCTTTCGCATCTGCTGCATAGCTTGAGCACATCGGATCGTAGACGAGTACAGCAGCATCGACGAGGTTAATCACGATCCCACATCAGTGTATGTCGTTGCAGTTAATCGGTACAAGAACGATTTCGCTCGACAAACCACTAAAGAGCATAGCCAAGTCGCTTGTGTTGATGGATATACATCCATCAATTACGATTGATAGACGTGTCGGGTCTACGTAAATAATACCCGGCCGATCCGCAAATAGCTGCTTCAGAAGCATGTTGATGGTTGCATCACCAATAGAAAGGTTGCCAGCAAGATCTAGATGCTCGACCTAAAATACAACAAAAACGAAATGTTTATGTTAGCACCAGAAATTACGAAAGAGAAGCATAAAAATACCTGAGATGGTAGCATCGGCAGCTCTTTTAACCGCTTTTGGAGACGTTGATCCTTTGACAGTTGAAAGTCTCGGTGAACTTCTAAAGTGATGTCGACACGCGCAGCAAAGCCAACGGCTGTCTCCCACGCTTTGTAAGCCTTCATGGCACGGTGCCAACGCCTCATTGTCGCAATGGTGTCCTTTGTGATAATTCCTACGCCACTTATCTCCAAAGCAACTTCATTTTCGGCTAGCCCAATGTGCTTTTTTTGCAAGGCAGTCACTTTTGAATCACAGTTTCTAATGACTGCCACCGGCAGAATATTTGTGACTTGAGATGGGTGCGTAATTGCGCTTGGCTTCACCGCTGTCAGCCTGCGCGCGGTAATCTTGGGGGCTCGAGTAAACTGATCAATTTTAAAGCTCTGAATTAACCCAGCAGCTCGGTAGGTCGGGCTTTATCTAGCCATTTCTCAAGTGCACCTAAGTGTAAACATGCACGCCCTGTCGATGTGGCGTACTGCTGTATTGTGTCGATCGGTTGGACGCCGTCGTCTACTGTACTCCCACCCGTGACTTCTGCGGTTTCTTCCTTGGCGGTCTCTACCGTGTCTACTACCATTGCTTCCGCCTCAGTCTCCATAATGCTCGTCGACAAGTCCTCCACTTCCAATGTCACCTCTTTCGCGGCTTTCTCTGCCAAGTTGTTCTCCACCGTATCCACTGACAAACCATCTGTCGAAGGGATGGAATTCTGATCACTCGCTGTATTTTTGACTGGGTCAAAATGCTTCATGAATCGTTTGACTCGAGAGCGCTGCGTACTATTTTTCAGGATTAAAAACTCGGGCCTGGTTCGATAGTATGACATCAAGTCAACGTAAGAAACCTTGCCTTCCTCAAGCAAGCATCTGTCGTAGAACTCCAGCACTGTGTCCTCGTACGGGCCAACTTAAACTTGCGACCCCCTCCTGGCATACGGAAACGATTTTCAATTTGGGGCGGCGGCGCATCCATGTTCCAATATTTTTTTTCCAGCTTATGAGCGTTGGCCTCAACACTTGGAGATTCTGCACGGCGTCCTGCATTGTCCACTCTGGGTGTCTTTTCCAGCGTTGTATCCTGGCCCACTGCTCATTGACCAGTGTCTTCGCGCCCATTATCGAAATAGGGGAGTTGGCTGAGACCACGGTATAATATTTTGGTGAACCGGTCCGTTTGTTGTTAACCGGTCCAGACTGGACTCAGTATATAACCGGTTCGTTTATATATAACCGGTCTGGTGGTCAATTTATGTCACTAAGGAGCTGCTCAGAACAAACTGACACTATTTTATTGTGCGCGCTGTCATTTTATTGTGCGCGCTGTCATTTTATTGTGCGCTGTCATTTTATAGTGCGCTGTCATTTTATTGTGCGCTGCCATGTTATTGTGAGCTGTCATGTTATTGTGCGCTGTCATTTTATTGTGCGCTGCTATGTTATTGTGCGAGCTGTCTTGTTATTGTGTGCGCTGTCAGTTTGTTGTGCGTGTTATCAGTTTGTTGTTCCTGCTGCCATTTATCGTGCTATCAGTTTGTTATTCCTGCTGTGAGTTTGTGGTGCGCGCAATCAGTTTTTGCGTTTGTTGTTCTGGTTGTTAGTCTGTTGTGCGCACTATCAGTTTGTTGTTCCTGCTGTTAGTTTGATGTGCGCGCGTGGTGTAACAATGCGTGTTTTAAGACTATTTGTACGGTGCGAGCACTAACGTTTGACCAAGCAACCGTGGTTGGAGAGCGCGCAGCTCCATCTTACTGATGTCGACTTTTCGGGCCAGGTGAAGGCGGAGGCACTTGGTTGGGATCGATGTCACAGAGATTAGTGGGCTTGTGGCTGTACATGCAAAATTGATCGTTGCATTTCGAAGATACCTGATTGCACACTAACATCTTGATGCGACTGGATGCTACCGTAGGCTGTCGGGTAGTGATAGAAGATGGGGACTATGGCAGACGATGAGTAACTTAATATACTGGTTGCTCATAATCGCTTGGCCTGAAAGGCGGCAAGAAAGCTGAGGTGGTTCAAGTAAAGTGGTTTAAATAAACTTCAAGTTGGACTTTGCATGTATTCTTTGACAGCGCCAAAGTTGACATGGACTGAGACCATCAAGAGAACTTAGAAAAGCGTAAGCTTTTTCTTGAAATATGTGTGGGTTTTACGCTTGAATGTGATGCTAAGGGACTTTTCCACAAGCTATTCTGATTATTTGTAAACAAGATTAGCTGGTGCTTGAAGTGTAGCAGGTGTTCGAAGTGCAATCTCGTCGTAGCTTGGGTGACGGCGAATTGACGTATCCTCAGCCTCCTTTATAAAATGATCCAGTTGAACAGAAATCAGCACCGCTACTATCACGTGCAAAAACGATTATTAATAATACGATGGCGAGTTATGCAACCGCCAATGAGTTGAGAACACTCGAGTGCAAAACAATCACTTTAAAAGATGATACATTACAGCGCACTATCGTTTGTGACTACTAGCGCAACAAATATTGAATATCTAGAGCTTTAGACGCAAGGGGTTGGCGTCCTCGCTGACGTCGAAACGGAACGTATTGAAGCGGTGATAGAGAAGCATCGTGTGACAACTCATTGAGTTCTTTCAGCTGGAGAGGGTAGGATGGTATAACTTGGGGTGACTGCAGAAAATCTATCTCATCCGGTTCCGGCGACAGGAGTGAAGCGATTGCACGACTTGAAAAACCTTGCGCGTTTCCCATATCGTGTGTCTGCGTCTGCTCAACTGGAAAGTAGGGTAAAGCGTTTGTAAACGAACCGTCACCAATAGCATATGACAAACGCGCCCAAGACTCGTTCGGGACACTGCCGGTATACAAGGAATACCCGTTGACATCTTGATTACACATCATATCACCAGAGATTACTGGAGTTGAGATACAAGGAATACCCGTTGACATCTTGATTACACATCATATCACCAGAGATTACTGGAGTTGAGACTGGTATCAACGGTGGAGGCAGTTGGTGTAAACTTCCAAGCATAGAACGTTGGGCCCTCCTAACGCTAGGAGAACCTGTGATCTTATTTCCGGGTTGTGCCTTCTTATTCTGACGGACTCGACGGTCCTTAAACGTGAGGTAGTAACCATTCACACCAGGAACACTGAGTCCGTATGCCGCACGCCCACATATGATATGAGCACACGATAAAAACTTATTGTAATAAGAGCAGGCACACTCAAACGAATTGATGCGTACAACCCAGCCATTTGGCGGCATTACAACGTGATGCGCTCTCCGCACGCACCACTTCACAGCAGAACGATAAAATTTTGCCGCGGAAGACTTCTCTGCATCACTCAAACATTCAGGAGAGATTTGAACTGTAGAACGTGCCACACTGACTCCATGCGTATCTGGCAAATTTGAATTATCTTGGGCTTCTCCCATATTACCGGTGTTACCATCGAGATATAGAACTCTGACGACTGCACGATCCGCAGTCGAAAAAACAGCAGTACGATCTGTTGCAACTAGCACCTTAGCGAGCCGTTTGGCCTCTTTCAATGGCGGAATCAATACAGCGGAGTCAGGAATCGGCGCACAAATGGAATAGTCTTCAGTGATAGTAAGAAGTTTCATGATCAGTCGGAGCGTGTCACAGGCTATGCGCTATGTGTATCTCTTAATGCTCGCGTTAAACACTTCACAAGGGTTATTCGTAGTGGCGTATGCACCAGGAGAATGGTAAATCTGCCATCTCCAGAAAGAACTAACCATCCACTGATTGTAGAAGTATGCAGTGAAATCGGCCAGTCTTACATCCATTTGCCACTCCATAGAAACACGTTCCCATTCTGAAACAAGCTGCTCCCAGCTGAGCGCATAGTGCATATCAAGAATACCTCGATAAACCATGGCACGAACCGATTCCGGCAAATGCCTGATGCGCTTGCGAACATTGTATAGCACGTGAAAAAAATACACCAGAAAAGTGCTGTTTTCGAAGCCAGATACACGGGATAGTCCATTGAGTTGCGCAGTTTCCGCGTCACCCATGACAATTTTCGAAGCCAGATACACGGGATAGTCCATTGAGTTGCGCAGTTTCCGCGTCACCCATGACAGCATCAATACGCAGGCGTACTCCCATCCGCTGGTAAAAGACACGAACAAAGCTTCCAACAGCTTGGTAGTATTCATGCTGCCTCCTTTGACTCACAATAAAGATTGCAGCAAGATGGTATATCCGACGCTTATCCGTAAAGCCACAAGTGATCACCGGGTAACCGAGATCACTAAGCTTGAATGTAGCATCGAGGTGAAAAATCATGAACGGCTCTTTTTGTTGGAGTGCTAACACGCTTTGGATTAATTTAATGCTTGTCATGCCCAGTATCAGCGGCTCATCATCCTCTCCGTTACCGACGAATGGAAATCCGTTGTTGTCCTGTAGGTTTCCAAACACAAACGCTGTTTTAGGGTCTATGTCGGCCCGGTATGCCTTCGACCTCACTAACTCTTTCGTTCGAAGTATTGAGTTTTTCGATCCTTGAAGCCACCGATTGTAACGTACACTGCGCTGGATTTGAGCGCACGTTGGGTATCCCAGGACCAGGAGTGGAATATCCGGTGCTCTCAACATGTCACTCCAAATAAAACGCGGCGGTACTGCGTTCTCGTCCATTCGCTTAATGTACTTACGAATCTAAGGAGTGACCTTTGGGCGGGGAGGGACGGCGCACCCGACGCTTCCTCTTAAATGAGCTTTTCCGTTATGTAAGACGATCCATTTTGACAATGTTTTGCAGTGATGTACCTTCCATTGAACCGCACACTTTCTAGGGCTTTCAAATTCTCTGCAGGTTGGACTTTTACAATAAAGCCGACGCTCGATCATCTCGTGGTCACCTGGGCATATATTACACCACCTCGTCCGCACCGCATCAATGGTGGGGCAGCAGAAGTTGTCCCACCGGTGCTTAGTATAATCGTTTTCAGCACGAAACTCCGCTTTCTTGGTCCATTCTTGCTTTGGAGGCATCGTGTAACAACTCACCTGTCTCCAACGACTGTAGTGATCTCCTAAACGAGAAACCAGAAGTGCGAGCAGATTTGCTGGAGCAGGTACGACGACGCGACGACAAAAAAGTCAGAATATTAATATGAATCAAATTATGTCAGATTGTTAATAAGGCTCAAACTATATCAGACTATTGTGGGCTGATATTTTGTCAGATTATTGTGAGTTGAATGGCTCACAATAACGTGACAGTTAGATTATTGTGAGCGAAATGGCTCACAATAACATGACAGAGGCAGGGCTGCCTTTCTGTTCTCTTTATGTGAAGGGTTTTTGGCTGTTTGCTAATCACAAGTAAAGTGTTTGCCAGTGGTCACTTTCGCATGTGAGTGTTTGCTGACGTCATATTGTGTTTGCTAGTGTCGCAAAGTGTTTGTTGGTGTCCAATAAATTGTATGCTATTGTACCAGACTCCATCCGTCCCCTGTCGTCGTTCCCTCGTGGCTTGACTGACTCTTCCACCGATACATTCCGAGTGTGGGCCATAATCTCCCGGTCCTCCACACCCGTAGCCTCTGCAGTGGTCTTTACCTCTCGGTTTTCCTTTGGTTTGCCGTGCTGTCCTCCCCCGCCTGGAGGAGGTAGGTGCGTAGGCACCATGTTGCTTCGGTTCCGGCTCTGGCTTGTCCGAGAGTGGACCGTTTATACTCCGCCTTGATCGGTTGATCACTGCGCTGCAGATTGGGGAGTGTAGTACTTACAGTGATTAGTCTGCGTTCAAAATTAGTCTATGCCAGGCTAATTCATAGAAGGGAACGAATTCATAATTAGTCTGAACAAAAATATTCAGAATTAGTCTACATGGAGTTGGGCTGTCTTCGTGAAGTGTTTTGTTCTCGCCGTTCGTGAGGTCAATCAAAAGCGGGACAAGAATGGCGTCAGCTACGCCCGAAATGGATGATGCGATGTGGTTTATCGCTAGGGGTCGATAGAACCTGATATACGCGTCAATTTTCTCTCATCTACAAGAGACCATAAAATATCCAAGTGAATTTGAACAATATCACAAGGCGGAAGGAGCAGCAGATCACAGCTTATAGGAGTCAAAAGACAGCGAAGACTCGAGTGATCTGGCGACAACCGTCGTGATTAATCGTTCGGATGCCGAAACAGTTGTCTAGTTGCAGAGTACCAGAACATGTATTAATAATAGCCAAGTGATGCTTAGATTAATTAGGAACATTCAAAAATAGTCTATGTTCATAATTAGTCTATGTGGGGTCCCGCTAGACTAATAATTTGTGTGACGTCGCTGAAAATGTGCTTACCGAATTCCCTATTTTATCACATACTAAATATTATCGCATACAGCACTAATTTAGCCAATAAGAATGCGAGCGGGAAGTAAGAATCTGTTATCCCATACTAAATATTATCGCATACAGCACTAATTTAGCCAATAAGAATGCGAGCGGGAAGTAAGAACGTAAACCTATGTTACGGCGTACAGGCCCGAAAACGCAGCAAAATATGCACGATTGGTACTTTGTTAGCGAGGATGTCCAGGACACTTTGGACGCAGCGCTGAGTACGAATTCATTTGATCAAGATTCAGCTTAGAAAACGACTCCGACGACGCATTTCATAATGTAGCGCAAGTCAATGCAATAAAAAGGGCGTATCTGATGGTCTATGTAAGTACACTTTGGTGTATGCCATAACATGAATGGCGTTACGGCAACCCTATGACGACACCACGACAGCGATTTATAGCAACCTTGACGCTTAAAGCAACCGTAAATCCAGCTGCTCTTTTGTAATTTATTATATATGACGCCAACATCATTTAAAAAACCGTGACCAGGCCGCATTTGTCACTAGAACTGTCTAAATTTAGAGATTTTTCGCGCACGTCACATATGTGTTCGCAACACAAACACAATACTGCGTGACCCACTGAGATTTATTTCTCACACCGATCCAGTCCAAGAATGAACAAGAGAACTCTAGCCCGAGAGCTGGTACGCGCGAGGCTCAAGGAGCTTGCGGACATGAATTCAAAGCTGGAGGATATGACCAGAAGCTTTGAAATGATATTAAGAATCCAAATGGATTTTCAGTCACGCCTTGAAGAGAACGAAGAGCGAGCTAGTGACGGATTTCGCGTACGAAGGTGCGCAATGTACCCATGATGTGTTGTCATTTGATGGTCTACTGGAACTGGCGATCAAGAGGCTGAGAGACGCTGCTAGTGCGTAATTGGACAAGGCATACAATAGCAGACTGTATCACCTATTTGAGTTCGTCTTGTAGCTTTTGCTCAATTTTTTTTGCTTTGGCTGCATCGGAGATGGTTATGGCTTGTTCCTGAGATATAAACATGATAACCCATAGCATTCTCAAACGCATGACCTTGATGTCATCACCAGAGACTTTATAGGTCTGCTGCTCCACATTTCCAGTAAGATAGTTGTGGGCTTGTGCTACCACCAAGACACCACAGCTAGCTCCGTCGGGTTGTTGTGGAGTTTAACCCATTCAATTGGATCGATGGTGAGCTTCCTCTTCGGCATCGAGGTTGCATGCCACCGTATCAAAAATCCACGCAAACCTTCTCTTTCTTCACGTCGCGCATCATTGTGTGGTATTCCTACCCAGACACTCTCCATCTCGTCGCGATATCCTTCGTCAATGAGACGCTCGTACATGTAAACATGTAGCCGCATAGTTTTGATTGTAGCTTTCAGAGTGACGATAATAATGCCCCAGTGGTTCGCTTTCAAATTCACTGGTTTGACTATGAACTTGATCCCTCCAATTGGCGTGTTCGGTATCGTAGGCCATCCGACGGCCCATGTAAATGATGATAATCCAAACGCACCCTCCACCGATGCTACAATAGCATGCAGACATAAGTCGATGGGGCTATCATTCAGCCACCCGCGACAGAGACCACCCACAATATTTTCAAAGCTGATGAGACCTTGGCCCGACAGGCTTCGAAACTCGGTACGCAGACGAGTAGAGGCGAATTTCGAGATTACTTCGCTCGCCATACACTGGTGACGATTGCAGACAGCAATCGCTGATAGCCCACTAGTCTTTGTGTGGTGAGCAAACAGATTCACATTCGACGTCACCTTCCGCCAATCCTGCTCCAGCCACTTGCGGTCTTGAAACCACGATCTTCCCTTGGTCTTGATGTTGTAGAACGTCGCGGAAGCATGCACAAATTGACTTGAATCAATACATTAAAGCAACCAATACAGTTAAAGCAATCCTTCTAGAGCAACCCTACTACAGTAACCGTACTAGAGCAACCATAGTAATAAAGCAACCTTACCTGCTGAACTTCCAAAGCTTTGGATTGATGGAAACAGTAGTGTCCAGAACAAGTCCTAGCTTTTTAGCTCTGGTATTCAGTGTCTCGGAATAGGACTTGCCGCTCTTGATAGTTGTAATCGCAGCCTACTTGGACAGCGTTAGATCCACAGGAATGACAAAGTTGTGCATGTACTCCGATGGCCGAGTTGCTTCCCATTGGCAGTCGACTGTACGGGCCTCAGATCTGCATCCTCCAATTGAACAGGATACTTCTCCATTAAATCCATGACATTTTTTAAGTTGGGGTGCTTCGTGCCCAGATTACAAGCTCATTCAGTGGCTCAGTCAGACCACTGGGATATTTGTGAACGGCTAGGCGCTGTGATCCCGGGGTCAGTTTCGTTTGTCGAAGTTGCTTGGTCGTCAAGCGTGGTCTACCGCGACGCTTTGGCTTCGGAACGCTTATGACATCGACCTGGCGCACAGTGTTGGTAAGTGAAGGTGGCTGTTCTTGCTTTTTAATTTTAGTCTGCGCTGCTGGAACTTTATCATCATCGCTGCTAACGTCCAAGGAGCATTCGGGGCTTGCGGTTTCCAGTACATCCATCAGGTTAGCAGTACCCATTGTATCAGCTGGATCCAAAGTCGAATCCGTATCGGCGTCAATTTTATCGTCATCGTTATCATCGTCATTTACCAAGTTTTCAATCTCTCTCCGAAGGTCTACTTCCACAGTATCCTTCCAAACACTCAGTCTTTGATAGAGATCTGCACTCGACGACAATCTGGAAAGATGCCCAAGCAATGGCTCTAGCATAGCCTTTGCGTATGTATACATTTCCGATGAGGAAAGCACGACCTGATTTGTTTTTTCTCGTCGACGCAAGCGAATGTAGGCTACTTGTTTTGGCTTCTATGACAACGGTATCGCTGTTGCCACAGCCAATGCGTCCGAATTTTCATCCATCGATCTCACTTTCGGTAGCCTCAATTTGGACATGCTCACAATAGGTTGTAACGCGTCGACTGAAGAGAATAGGTCGTCTTTGACGGCCAAAATATCGAAAGTACTACATTTCCCTGGAATCGAAGACTCTGGAAGCATCTCAAATTTATGTTCTTTGCGTGCCACATGCATTAAATGCTGGCAAGGTAAACGGTTGCTTCTGTAAAATTAGCAGGTCTATGTCCAATCAACATCGTGGCATGTGAATGTTTGGTTCGAACAGTGAACCTTCCAATACAAAACGTCCGACCCCGGCTTGTAGGTTGCTGTTGGCATCAAGTTCGCAAATCGTCCCCATTCTTGTTTCACCTTCTTAAGAACATTTGTCGATAGTTGACCGGCCACCGCACGCAAAAAACCTAGGGACCCTAGTGGACACTCGTGACGTTGAGTGTTGCAGTCCCATCTCCGTAACAATCTGCAGCGTAATGGGCATCTGGTGCTGGAGCAATCCCGCAAGCGTTTTATCAATTCTTGTCTCCTCCCGAGAAATGCTGTCCTCGAGTGAAAATCGACTACATATTACGGCAAGGATTCCAATTTTTGTCAAAATAGTCGAAGAAAGCTTGTCTCTTGTTGAATTTGCAGTATTGATTAAGCTCATCGTAGCCGTTTTCATTAGCTTGTTGTGTCGGGCTGATAAACATCAAAACGAATGTAAGCTAGGTATCATACGAAATTAATAAAGTAATATTATACCTGTACAGTAGCTTGGTCATCAAAGTAAGAAGCTCCTCGCGTTGACTAATCTTGATCTTGTACACTGGTCGCTTTACTTCCTTCTTCCAGTAAGTGATGGCGTGAAACTGACAGAACAAGACTTTTTCATTAGGAAAGGACCCCTCACGAGCCCGCCATTCGACAAAGTCTTTGTCAATAACTACAGTTGGACATCTTGCCAACCTGTTTTCTTTTCCTTAAAGTATTCAAGAATGGTTGATTCTGTCGAGGCCTGTTCATTGAGGCAGATAAAGTCAACGACCGGAAATCCTCTGCCCGTAGCTGTCGTCACGACCAAGCTTCCTACACATTAATATCAAGCATATTCCGGTTAATCAATTATGTTACCATGCCAACAATAGGGCTGCTATAACCCCAACAGGGTTGTTTTAAGGGTTGCTTTACGGGTTGCTCTAGGAATTCCTCTAAAACCAATGACCAGGGACACGCACCTAAATGATACCGAGGTTGTTCGTGCCATGCGTGAAGTCCATCGCCAAGGTCTCATCCAATCTCTCGAACATAAGCTTTTGAACCTTTGTCTGCATGACAATACCGCAAGTTATTTCCGCTTGATCTTGAATGACGAGCACATCACTACCGTCAAGCTGGCGAAGAGCATGCAACATGTCCTTCATTCGATTCTCGCCTGAACTCTCACCCATAATGCTGCGAATAAGATTTCTCGTCTGTTGTGGTGTCACCTTGCAGTCTGTAAACACCACATAGTACCCTCGTAGTAACGAGTTAGTGCTGTAGTAGGGTAAGATTAATTAAAGTTAATTTGCGATAGCTACCAATGCGTTCATTCAGGAAGTTGGTGATGTGTCTGGAGGACACACGGGCATCAGCCAGCGTTTTCACGTCTTCTCGGTCTTGGTCATCGAGTGGTAGCGTTTTTGTTGTGAGATACGAGGAGTCTTGACTAATGGAAGTTGGATGTGTATGTATGATTCTTTCAAAAACACGGTCAAGAGAAGTCAAGAGACTTATTGCAGATAAAGCAGGTTAAGTGCGGCTTATTACCTCATTCCGAATGACGATTGCGAACGTGTTGCCCACTAGGCGAGTTACAGATGCTGTACATCTTGCTTGGCATCCGCAATATCTGGATTTCCGATTGCGATAACGCTTGGATGGAGAGCTTTCGGAAACACCATGTGTGCAGCGGTATGTCTTGAAGCCGATTCAAATGTTTAGGTATTTGATCATCATGCGTTCTGCAAAAACTCAGCATCAAAACTCAACGACGTATCCAATATACGTGGTTATTAAATAAAATTTACGAACCTGTTATACAGATCCGTCTTTTCGGAGTTCCTCACACGAAACTTCAGCTTGTACAACTCCTTGTACTTTTTGATTTCGCACTCAAATGCATTCCACGACCTCAGTGGACCCGACGGAGAAGCAGGTACCGTAATCGCAATGCTGCCGCGCTCGTCAACCAAGGACGGCAGCTCTTCAATGGGCTGACTTGGACGGATCCGCGGTTGGTTTTGTCCATCATCTTCTTCGTGTCTGCTCTTGTGTTCAGATTGTTCAGACAGTGCTCCCAGCTTCCGCTGGTTAGTGGATGGTTCGTCCTCTTTCACAAACATTAACAGCTTCCGCTGCTTAGTGGAAGGTTCGTCCTCTGTCACAAACATTAACAATATCACATATATTAGCAATATTTCCGTCATAATCTAAGATTAAATACACGTGTCAAACAAATGTGAGCGCTTACGCTGCGTGCGGAAGCTTTGCTTGTGTGTCCTCTGCTTCTGGGGCGTGTCGATTATGCGATCCTGCACAATCTGCTTCGACGGAGAGTCCTTTTGTGTACTTTGCTTAGGTTGACTTGGCGCTTTAAATTATATATATATCAAAAATAGCAACGGTTAGTACCAAGAATTTTGAATACATATGAAGTAATGTCTTACCGGCCGTTTGCGTACTTTCAATGGATGAAAGAACTCCCTTTTCTTCGTACTCGTCCCTCACAGACCCATGTTGATATCGTCACGACGCTCGCCGTTTTGTCATTATCAAGCGTTACCAGGACATTATTCGGACTCTTCTTGGTGTGTTCCTGCAGCTCGGGCCCTGATACAAATAATTATAAACAACGTAAGTTACTACACCCTCGTTATGGTTTATACATGATTTAGGACGATACATACCAAGCATAGCAGCACTCCTTCCTTGCCTTCACAGCACTTGTACTCTCTTAGACCGCTGGCCGGTAATTCAGCTGCCCCGTCCTGAGCCGTTTTGTAAATGAGCGGCTCTGCTGTTTCGTACTTAATCCGCGGCTCTTTTGGCTAGTACTTAATCCTATTAGTACAGTGCGTTTACGAATGTTGAAAATTAAAGATATAAATTACGGTTGGTAATTTAAAAAAAACTTAAAGCAACCCGAAATCTCTAATGCGACCCAAAATGTCGCATACTTAGGGTTGCCGTAACGACTCCGGCTATAACATAGGGAATTCGGTACATAAATTAGTTTCATTCAGTCTAATTACTGTAACCACTGTACCGATACAACAAGTCCTACGAAGGGCCTCCGATTTGGAGAAAATACCACCTTATAACGAAATAAGGCCCGATTGGCCACAAGACTTGTGACTTCTCCGTCAGCTAGTCCTACGAAAGATCCTATGAAAGGTCTCCGATTTGAAGAAAAAATAGAGAGATCATATTACCGATATTATTTATATATGGACCAAGTGCCGCAATACATCGGCCATTCAATCCTTCGTGAAGTTGTAGATTCTTCACTTAATATTTTTCCCCCAGGCCGAATTCATACAATTAGCAAGGATTTGATCAGACGAGTATGATTGGGATTGATAGTTTTATATAGGCGTTTGTATCGGATAGCATATAAAATACGTAAAAAGGTCAATTTACCAATCAAAGCTGTATTTTGATTCACGGAATAGGTCTCTGAGTTGTGTGCGCAGGATCGCTATTTGACAGGCTGGTCGCTAGGAGACTGCCCAACTGTAAGCGTTATATAGCCTCAAACGATGTTCCTACTACTGCTTCGACGGTACGAGTTAGCCCCGGCACTTCGTACTTGAGCTAGCTGAACTCTCTGCGTATGGTCTTAGTTACGCCAATCTTACCCCTAAACTTCTTCATCTTGCCACGTACACGACTTCCGACGTGCATCTTGAACATGTTGGAGTGCAGTGCTGAAGCCCAAAACTAAGTATGATGTGACAGAGTACTTCTCAGTATCAAGTTTGGAACTCTAGATGTGAGGCTATTGACGGCAATCTATTTTTGAAGTGATCATACATGTATGATATCAAGCATACAAGTATGCTCAATGGGGGATAAAGGTTAACTCCGCTCGGCGTCGTTTTAGCTGTAATACAACTACTATAATATCGCGTGGAAGCTCCACGGCCCAACTGTCCATTTACTTTTAAGAAAATAGAGCTCTACTATAGCTACAGAACTCTATGTTACCAAACTCAGGGTGCTATTTCATGGTAAAAATGATGATACGAGGGATTGTAACCACCGCTTGACAATTTTAATCATAACTCTCCACCTTCGTGTCTGTTTCAAGTCTACAAACAACCACTATACAGCTAGTGAATTTCTCTACGGCGAAGAGCAACGTCACAACTCCATACGAGCAAAGTGACAATGGAGAGGAATTACCATAAATAAGTGAATGTCAAATTAGATTGCTTTTCATATGGTCTTAAGTCGGAAGTACTTAGTAAGTACTTGGTTAAGTTCGCAGATAAGCCCATCTGGCAGTCGAGAACCGCGAGCTGAAGGTTCCCAAACATAGGGATATTATTTGAGGGAAACGATGTAAGAAAGCTTTATTGTTAGTCATCAAAGGTATGGCAGCCTTCACTGATCTCGACAGTCTCGTGTGCTTGCTATTTATCACCACCTTTGGCCTTCCTACGCTTGTGCTTGATCCGGGGTTCATACCTCGTTTTCCTTGTTCTTGAATTGCATCATAAACTGGTTGCAATCTGACAGTTGTATCGCGAGATCAAGCTGCACGTTTGCTGGCCACGGCTTGAAATGAACATTGTACGTCTTCGCGAAGTGATCTACGGATATGCGAGTTTATTGAGCAGGCTCCGTGGCGGTGGACATTCTCCAACCAATGTCCTAAATTCTAGAGAAAGCTTGGCCAGGGTGCCGCAAAAAGTTGTCAGGTAGATGATAAAACTTGAGTTGTCCTAAAAGAGCAAATTGAGCGATCGTTCTGGCTCAAGAATTGCCACTGCGTCAGAAATAGCTAAGCTTGAGTTCTTGAATGAATGAAGTCGAGGGGGCGCACATTGCTTCGTTTTCCCAATTTAGCTCTCGAATAATAGAGCTGAGATCTGATCGAGGACATGATCTACATGTAACTAGGACATGGCCGATCCAAGTAGTGCGAACTTAGCCAGGAAATACAAGTACTTATCCGTTACCATCAGGTTCCGAGACACTTTTTAAGACAATTTTTTTAAAGGGAAGGATGTCGAATCCAACGTAATAGAGCATACGACGATAAAGCAGAGATGAAATGTAGTTTGTCCATATAAGTCGTGTATATTGAATGGTTAAACAACTATGCAAAACAAGCACCCCGTTTTGAACAAAACCGATCCTTCAAGTTCCGAGACACTCTAGAACGACCAGTTCTGGACGTTAACAATGTCCGTTGTGGGCTGATTAAATAACCCTGATCTCAGTAAAACGGGTAGTACAGGAATATAGCGCGGAGCGTCACTGTCCTCCGCCTTCATTTGCTTCGTTCCTTCGTCTCAGCCTTCATCGCTGCCACTTTCAGGCGTTTTACCTTCGCAGCCTCTCGTTTTTCCCGAACCAGAGTAGCCTTCACAATTCGCTGTGCAAGTCGCGACTCCTTAAGCTCGCAATTGAGCTTTTTCTTTGCAGCAGCGGCCATCTTGGTGGCCTCTTTTTCCTCTAGCTTAGCCAACACTGCATCTGATGTCATCATGACTCCACCTTGAATCCATTCATCATCCGATTTATTTGTTCTTATCCTTTTGGATCGAGTTATTGAGTCTTCAATGCACAAATGGTTTAATGATAAAACACGCACCTCATCTAAATTCAAACCATCACGCTCGAGTGATCTTTCACGCGATCCGTGACGAGAATAGTGGCAGGTATGGTGACCACTCTGGACCCACTCTTTGCTGGTTTGTTGCCAATAATTTTACTAATCACCAGTTCAAGGACAGTGGTATATACCCGTCTTCTCACAGCCAGCAACAATAGGGGCAAAAAACATTCTTTAAGTGCAGTTGAAGCAATTGCAACCAAATTTTCTTCCTGGACAAGGCACTTGTTTTTTTCTGGCACTGGTCAATTTTCAGATCGATGGCGCTCTTAAAATGTTGAAATACCGTAACATCCAGTGGCTGCAAAAAGTGAGACGTGTGAGCAGGAATAGCAAACAGATAAATACGATGATTGTGGGCGTAACGGATGGTACGCACCGAAAAATGACATTTGTATCCGTCCATTACGACCACAACCGGTCGAGGTTTAGGAATTTTCTTCACAAACCATTCAAAATATTGAATAAAAAGGGATGTCGTCAAAAAGGAGGAGGTGCTTGTTGCAAAATTAGATCCTTCCATCCCACCAGAAATTAGTCTTTCACATAAATTCACACCAGGAAGAATAAAAAATGGAGGTATATCCACTGTCGGCACTCTCACATACGAGTGCCGAAACGTTAGTTCTGTCGTCGGTCTGATGAACATTTGCTCTCATTCCTTTCGTGGCAAGGACCGCCTTCTTTCTTGAGCCTTGCGGGCAAATTCCACTTTCATCCAAATTCCAGATACACGATGGTGGGATCGGACCCACCATTTTGATCATTTTTCCAGATTATCAAAGTGTCTCGTCACATTCTGAATGGTGCAAGCTTTAGCTCTGCAATCTTCTACAGTAGTGATTGGCCAAGTCGGCGCGAGAAAAACGTGCTGTTTCGATTGATAAACCGCTCCACAGTACTGGCGCTCGGATAGTTTTCCGGTATTTTACGCTGATGTGGGCTGATTTCAACACAGTTTCGAAAAAAAACATTGTAGCTGTGCACTGTTAAAGCAGATGCCATGGCGTGTACGGTGTTCAATTGACTTCAAAATCCCTGCTTCCTCTCCTTTGGTCAAAATGGAGTTCAGCCCATTCCGAGCGTCCATGTCAACAGAGCCGTTCACTCGGTGCCCAATTCTTCCTCTTGGGATATCAAACTTTTCAGCAGCTCTTCTTGTTGAAAGTACGTTGTTCTAAACTGCTTGAACGGCTTGATTGAGGGCATCGTGGTCGAATTTAGCCGGGTTTTCCATTGCTCTCCTGCGTTTTCTGATTGGGGTGGATTTTCTACTGGACATAAAGTTCTCAATTTTTCGACCAATGAGTCGCTGAATGGCTCAAAATAAAGGAGTTTTCATTCGCTACAATACTAGCGTTGTAAGTTTAACGGCTTCGCACTTATTAGGTGGAAATTTTGAAAACATATTTTTGTCTCGGAACTTGACGTCTCGAGACATGACGCTAGCGGATAGTAGCGACGGACAACAACACATGGAAAATTAATCTAATTAGATATTCACTTATTTATGGTAATTCCTCGACAATGGAGGAGACCGAAGTCCGACGCGAGCTCAAAATCGTAAAGAAGAAAATAGTAACCCAGTACTACACCTGTTTCGAAAAATATTGGAAGGAGGCCTGTTTTGCGGGGCTTCGAACGACGAAACTTGTTCATCATTGCATTGGGGTGAGGTAGGCTGCGGTCGTGCGCGTCATGAAGGCCTACAACGAGAACCCCGAGCCAGACTTCGAGGCAAGTTGAACTTAACTTATACATGTCTGTTAATCGTGAGATTTGATATAGTTGCCAGAATTGGGCAATCTGCACTATCATTGGCGTTAAACATCACCTCTACAAATAGATTGTCTGCTTATCTATCTGGATTGGTCGGTTTAAATCAAGTCAATGATTGGCAATCTGGGACAGTCGCAGCACAGCATTATCTTTTGCGATTCATATGTATCATGCGTCCCAGCCAATCGGCGACAGGTATTTAATGCAACCCAATTCGCGGAACTTTTCGATTGGCGAACAGTCTAGCTTTGAGAAGCTATAGCTTGAAAACGGCTGCGAATTGGCCAAAACGGTCTCATTTTTGGATTCCTCGCACGATTTTATACCTTATATATCAATGTTGATATAGGGTTTTGCAAGTATAGTGCTCCATATCGGAGCTCCAATCCTGGTATCATCAATTCTTACCTTGACAAATAGCGACGAGCTTTTATAATATAGTTCCTACTTTCCAGCCTGTTCAAAGCGGGTTAGGGTGGATTTTAATGGTACCCATCTGGTCGGATAGGAAGGCTTTCGTAGGGCCCTTCCGCCTACGTAGGACTCTAAAACGGAGGGCGTTTTGGCAGAAAAGCACAATTCCACCATCACAGCGGAGAAATTCTATCCAATAAGGTACACTCAACACTCTTCTACAAGACGGGCTTAACAAGCTTATGTCTTTGATCGGACCCGAAGGGGTCTCTCATCTTGCTTCGCAAGGCCCTGACGCTGTTAATGCGCGTCTAGAGGCGTTCTCTAACTATGAGAATGCTCTACTTGAGCACATTCAAAAGAAAATGACTGATGTCGCGGCGGCTTCGGCGCCTCGCCAGTCTTCTAATGACGCTCCTAGAGCCAAACCACTCATGGTGAGTGTAAAAACCTTCGAAGGAAAGGATGGAGAAAACCTCCTGCTCTGGATCAGAGAGATGGAGATGGCTATGACTTCAGCCATGCTCAAGACAGAGCAGCAACGCGTGGCGCTGGCTATCTCCAAGCTCGGAGGCCGAGCTCGAGAATGGCCACTGACCTGTGGTACGTCAGTGGACGAAGCCTCCCCCTCATGGGAACAACTTAAGCTGCAGCTTTCGCGAGTTTTCTCGC
>JAIKVB010000799.1:0-19231 GCA_024679045.1 Phytophthora brassicae
TGGCTTTAGTTTAGTATGGTCCTTACCGCATCGTGGAGAAGGTAGAGGAGAATACCTACAAAGTGGCTATCCCTAGCCACCCAAACCGAGAGGTCTCTATAAACGTAATCCGACTGAAGAAATTCCTTGGACGCTGGAGTCGACCGTTTCCTACGGAAGTTCCTGATGGGTTGACAACTCGCCGTTACCGTGATGATGATGGACCACTTACCCCTGAAGACCTTCCTACTACTAACTTCGTGTTACGTCTTTAATTCGGAGGAGAAGAAGTATTTTTCTCTGGTGTCTCGAACCCTGTCGTGGATATTTTGGCCAAACGTGTCCTGAAGGGAGAAGAACAATACTTAGTTCTCACAGCTTCTTACGAGACATGCTAGCGTTCTACGGTTTCGCTGTTACCCGTATACGCCCCGCTTATTAAGATCTACGAGGACGAGTAAAGAGTCGAGCTGGGCTGGCCGGAACTTCGTCGCAGTGGCAGGTTGGTGGACGCCAATGACGCTGTTAACGAAGACGAATTACTCTTCTAGCCCTGGCTAGGAGAAGAACGCAAGGGATTAACCCCTTGCGTTGAGAACGTCGCCCCTCCCGATGTTTCCGTATTGGATAATTACATGTTTCATTCAAGAAAGCACCTACGACTCACGCGCTGCTGCATTTATAACGGGTCACGACGGTTACCTCTCACTTAACGAAACTTCATTGTGGACCTCATTACGACGACGCTGAGCAGAACTCTCAATCACTACTTCGGAGCTTCGGAGGGAACGCTCAAGGCTTCGTCGTCGCCCACTTTCGAAGTGGAACCTGTCTACGATGACCTCTTCTTGTCGTCCTTGGTGTCCACCGCGAGATAGTCACACAACGAATCGTCTTCCGACCCCGAGTCTACACCACTGTCGTCAGAAAAGATTCGGATATCCGACGGGACGACTTCCTTTTCATCTTCTTCGGCTGCCACCTCTTGTCTCTTGGACTCGGAATTTTTGGTCGTCTCCAGGGGCGACAAGGCAGTATAGGTGCTGTCGGAATGCATCAAGGCGTGTAACCCTCCACCTGATTCTCCAGAAAGTCAAACTCGGGAACTAGTCGGAATGCATCAAGGCGTGTAACCCTCCACCTGATTCTCCAGAAAGTCAAACTCGGGAACTGTTTGCGTCTCATACGTCCCTTCTCGGATCGCTTCCTCGATATTGCTTTGTAGAGATTGCAAACATTCATTCTGAATGAGTGACGCCCATACGCCTTTGGACTTATCTCCTACCCACTCGGCTCGGAATGGACGATCCGAGGTAATATCCATACGGATACGAGCCAAGGCCCGTAAACTCAGTCGACGACCGGCCTCCGACATCATGGGGTCGAAGGCCCGGGAATACTCCAAAATTGAAGTGATGTCGGGATAACCGTTGTCCAAAATTGAAGTGATGTCGGGATAACCGTTGTGGTCCAGCCATAGGGACGAAATGCATTCTTCAGAACGGCCTTATACGCGACCGTATCGGAACGCATCAGCTCTCCCAAATCCGTGACTGGCGTCCCGGGGAACGTTCGCGCTTCGGCTGTGCTGCGACCAGGACCACCTCCCCACCAAAGTATATCCCCCTGTTTCGCGGACTACCCCCAGGGAGCCATAATAGCCGAAAGTCTCGATACAAACCCGAGAAAGTTCAGACGAGCTCTGTTTGCACCCATTTTGCGCTTTCGCCTCGCGGCTTGTAACGGTTTCGACTCCAAAGGGGTATGAATGGCCCAGTCCAAGAACAAATGCCGGTGATCCATCCAGAACCGCCAATGCACCAAGTGCACGTCTGGGAAAGCGACAGGATCATACCAAAGCTGATGGCCTTCCCACGGTAAGCGATATCCAACACTGTGACTCCTTTTTCTTGCGCTTGATGGAAAAGTTTCTCTATATCGGCCTTCAATCCAGGCGGAGCGCGGGGAGAGAGCGTGTATGGCATCAAGGTTTCTTTCTCCGCCTTGGACACTCCGTCTTGGACGCTCTTGGCCGGCGCTTTCGTGTTGGAGAGTCGCTGCCTTTTCAATGGGCGTTCTTTGGCCGAACTTGAACTTCACACGCTACCACCAACGCTAAACCGCGGATGATGAGGAAGGATACCACCTTCTTGTTGTCGTACACACGCTACCACCAACGCTAAACCGCGGATGATGAGGAAGGATACCACCTTCTTGTTGTCGTGAAGGTGGCGGAAGTATCATGATGAGGCCGCTTAAGGCTGCGGTCACGTCCCCACGCCCAGAAGTTAAAGCCTCTACCACCTCGTCCAGAATCTCAAAACCACGGGACGACTGGTTTACGTCCAAAGCTTGCCGAAATTTCCCCCAAAAACGGGACTCTATGGTGCGCTCCTACTGCTCTGTAATACTAGCGACCTTCAGACGCCGTTCTTTCTCGATCAGGGCTGCTACAGCTGCCGCGAAGTCCGATTGCGGAGGAGATGGAGGAGACGAACTCATTTGGACTCTGGGGTTGACGTCAAATTGAAGAATGATGTGGAATTTGGATGAATCATGATGAATGTTTCCCTCCAACAATCGACGGTTGCCTTGAGAATTATTACCATAGGTGCAATTCTGAGCGAAGGTTACCTTTCTCAAACATATAACGTCTTGTATGGAGTCTAAACCCACCAAGACGCCGTCTCTCTCTACGACCGCGAAAATTACGTCTTGACAGACAGATTTTGACCCAAGGCCCTGTCCCCGACGTTCATGGATGCCTTTATACTGATTTTCTCCGGACAGTTAGCAACATACTGCGTGAAAAAGGACGAGAGCGTCCCATGCCCATTTGAACGGTTGGCGGATTCCGCGGTTGTCGGCCTAGGTAGCGTGCTGTTATGGATAATCACTACTCCGCTCCGTCGCGTTGGGTGGCGCTTAATTGTGGCCACATGGGAAGTTTTTAGTATGCACGGCGGTATGTGGACGGCCTGTATTTCTATTTACGAGTAGGTGGTTTACGACGACGGGGTACGAAACCTCCATGGTCTAGCCTATGCGCTCGCGTTATGGGGCGCCCTCTTCGCCGTACCGGTTCATGTCCTCAGTGTACAGGAAGACCGTTTTGGTCGTTTCGGACGCATGTGCCGTTGCTGGTGGGTAGCTTTCTACGCTACGTGGGGCGAGTATTTCTCCGACTTGTTTGTGCGAACTTGGGCCTCTGTGAAATGCTATGTTCGAGCTACGCATGAAGCCTTGACGGCGTCCCTAGCGCGGATTTTACTCTGTGAAATGCTATGTTCGAGCTACGCATGAAGCCTTGACGGCGTCCCTAGCGCGGATTTTCGAAATTCTCGCTACTTCGTGGGCATCGACGCTACTGATCGCCTCCTTCGTGTTTCACTAACCCATGGCGGCTTTCGACCTTCTCGAATTCGTGTCTTGTGGCCCTATCGGTGTACTTATCGTCATCATCGGCTTTTCACTCGCAAACTACTTTTGGCGGCTAACGATTTATGGAGTCTACCTGAGTGCTTCCATTGTGTTTGTTGTGTTCATAACCCACCTCTGGCGTCTATCGGGACCACACGGTACTCTGGAACGTCTTGCCCCCCCCGCCATCGTACAAGAATTGATGAAAGGGACTCGGCGCCGCGCCATCCTACGCGAGCGCCGTGAAAGGGCTAGCTATCGTCGACTCTACGACGAAGATTTGGGCGTTGACTTTCAAGCCGCTGACTTATATACAGAGACATCCACCGCCCCATCCCCTAATCCTAAAAGCACGGCAGCAACTATTTCGGCCGGGCTCCGTGCATCGGAGCAGCGTTCGGACTCTTTGAGGAAAACTCTCTAAACTCAAGACGTCACGCCGAGGACGGCGTGATTTAAGTCGAGGAGGATGTCCACTGTGGGATATTTCGCTCATCTGCCAGCCGGCCATGTACTGGATCAGGACCCTACTCCAACTTGTACTCCGGACTCCGGCTCGTTCGTATAAGATGTTCCATGACCGACTTTCGACTTCTGTGGAACTCCCTCTCCTCGCGCCGTACCTCTCGAAGGTCCTCGAGGACGGGTTTCGTACGTCCCTGTCTGCCATTACCGACGAACCGAAGACCGGGTGTCATTTCCAAAGGTATGAAGTGGACCTCTATGTCTTCGCCACGACCTGTATCTGCACCTCTCCTGCGGGCATGTTCGACACACCCTTGTTCATTTTAGTTAGTCAGTCGTGAATCTCCCTTTTCTTAAGAAGCCCAAGAGTTTACTACTAACAACTTTATTACTTTACCTTCGTTAAGGCCCGACATTTATAACTCGTCTAATTCAGTATCTCCACGCTTTCAGCACAGGGACATAATACTCCTAAGACATTTATAACTCGTCTAATTCAGTATCTCCACGCTTTCAGCACAGGGACATAATACTCCTAAACCCCGATCTTAAGAGGAGGTACGCGACACCTGGGCAATTTCGAGGGTACACTATACGATTAGTAGACCGTATACTATTTGGTAGAACCGTTATATTATATCACTGTGATTTGCAACACTTACACCTCTTTCCGATGGAAATCGCGGAAGCAGTTACGCTTAGGATATCGACAGACATCTCTAATTCACCGTCAGCCACATCGTCGTCTTCCATTGACTCTGTTGCGCAGGGCGCGATCACTTCATCTACCTCGTTCAGCAACCCCACGAAGCTACCTGGGAGACAGCTCATCTTTTCGGTGTAACCCAGCAACCAGACAGCCAAATGGCTTGAAAATCACACCGTTCGAAAGCCACATGTTGGGAGAGTGTTCTCTGAAATTTATTTTCAGAGTTAAGACAGGAAGCGAGTCAGGGGTGATTATCCCAAAATGCATTACCCTGGTAATTTATATTGCAAATAATGCACTAATTGAAAGAGGTAGTTACTGAATTAGCCAATATCAATTACCGTTGGTGATTTAGGAGTTAGTACCTGAGGAAACTGATAAACTACATGCATGTTACCTGTGTCGTCACCCTACTTCTTTAAGTGCGAATATCTGAGCCAATAGAAAGCATGCATGTTGTACGAAGGTGGGGAAGGCAGGGCTCCCGTCGGCATTCGATGTCTAGTATGCACTCGATACAAGCGAGCTCTGCAAACACGAATCTACGCCAGTGGTCTAAGGTCCGTGTGCAGATCACGCGGGCTTAAACCCTGGACCAACCATTGATCACTCCAGTCGATCCTATAGGGTTAAGCCGCGAGGGAAGGGATTTGAGGTGAGGTCGGGGTGTTGGATTTCCTGCCAACATTTTTAATGTTGTGTGTAGTAAATCGGAGTAGATAAGGCGCAGCCAATCAAAAGCTGCGCGTAAAAAACTACATTTTTATAATTCGCGGGAGCGTACTTTGTAAAAGTATGGTGTTCCTACAAACAGGGATTGACAGTTACTTTGGCTGATAGTATTGTGTTTTGAAGTTCTTTTGGCGAAATTGACTCTGTGAAGTACCTCCGTTCAGCAGAGGGTTTGATGTTCACCTCCGTTTACTGTACGAGACACAATGTTTTAGCATTATTATAGCCAATCAAAACACTTTTTTTTCACTGGCTTAAGCGGACTCTTGTACCGCTGCAGGATCTACTTCACCAGCCTGTTCGTCCGATTGGCAGCGCCATTCGGACAATCGCGAAGAGAGGACTAGTGCAACACGACTTCGCTACTCACTAAATGACTTTCTCTATCGATCTTCGGTGGCGAGCTATTGTCCTTGACTACGTTTACAACGTGGATATGAGCACTCTAAGTTCCGTTTTGGGGATTGTTCGCAGCTTAGAACGCTGGTATTGACTCTTTAGGAAAACGGGGAACGTGTCGAGCTACCAGTTACGTAGAAACAAAACATCAAGATGGCTTGCAAACGTGTGTGCACACGTCAAGGAGTATGTTAAAGTTAACCTGTGCTTTTACTTCGAGGAGCTCCGGCTCGAACTACGAGCTAGGTTTCCCGGCCTGCACAAAGTTTCGGACTCAACCATTTGTCGCGCGCTGCGATTTGATTTGCGACTCACTCACATGGTGCTGACAAAGCGAGCCAGCGAGAGCCTTCCGAGAAAGCGCCAAGAGTACGCCCAGCGCTTGTTGCCTTACTACAGTGGACCCGACCAAATAGTTTTTGTCGATGAAACTTCAAAGGATGCGAGGTAAGTGCAAAATACGCACCAATTTATTGTTTCTGTTGTTAATAAGTGTTTCTACTTAGGTCTATGCTCATTAAGTACGGGTGGTCTGCTCGCAACACTCATGCTACCGCAACTCTGCCTATAGCCGCGGAAGTCGCGTATCAGTACTTGCTGCACTTGATGTGACTGGCTTTTTGCTTGGGGAAACGTGGAGGACACGTTCACCCGCCAAGTATTCCACGACACTTTCAAGGCCGAGATACTGCCTTTTCTGAATCCATGGCCACTACCGAGATCAATAGTGGTCATGGATAATGCGAAGATCCACATGTACAAGGAGCTTCAGGATATGATAAGCTCAACAGGGGAATTGCTCTTCTTTTTACCTCCATATTCACCAGACCTAAATCCAATTGAGGTAGCCTTTTCGCTGTTGAAGCGCTGGATTCAGCGCCACGGTGAAGTAGCATTTCGTCAAGACCCTCTAGCTGTTCTCAAGGTTGTCATGTATTGGTGCACGCGCAAGCAAGAGTTAGTTGGAGAAAAATTGTATCACCACTGTGGCTATGGTGCAAATGACCTATTAATTAAGAGCTAAAATGAAAAGCACCTTTTCCTGCCTCGTTTTGATCGTCATGTTACTGGTGATCCGTGTCCTCCTTGTCGATTTCTGGGTCTTGAATGGCGCTCGTGGATGGGGGTCTAAATGGTGGACGAAGCGAGTACGATGGCAGACCTAGGGCCAGTCTCAAGTCTGCCACGTTCATCCTGAGAGGAACCGGCGTGCCTTCAAAGATGACGCTGATGGTACGATAATCGATGAGGTTCGCCTGGTTTACACCCTCCTCCTCTGTGTGCATGGCGTCTTCTTACTGATCAACCCACTGTAGTTGCCGAAATTCGTGTCATCTGGAGTCAGAATTGGAGCTTCGTCTGGCAGTCTGGCCTGGCGAACACTCATGTAGCGTTGGGTGGCTGGTCCGGCTGCAATTGCGTGCACACGCACAAACTCTGCGATTCGAGGTGCTTGGTCTTCAATGCGTACTGCCGTAGCACGTCGTAGTGTTGTAGCTCGTTGCGGCCGAGGAACGTACACGAACACCTTCAGTCAGAAGTCTGCTTGATCATTCCTGCGCAGGCGAGCAGTATGCCACGCTGTCTGAAGTTGAACTTTGAAATTGTTTTCTCCATCTTGAATGACCGAGAAATCGCGCTGTGGGGCATTGTTGCTTGGCTTCAGATAGAGCTCGAACTCGGTGCACCACACGTTTGGCAGTTGACGGGCAAACATCTCCTGGATGGCGCCTCGCAAGCGACCATATCCTGTAGCAACTTGAAACAGGAAGTCAACAGGAGCTATCCTGTCTCTGCACGCTGTTAGCGGGTCTCCATTTTTTACCGTCAAACGGACTTGGAGCTGGTCGGGGAGAAGTAGGACGGGTACTTGCATTATACTGCTGGCGACGAAAACTGAAATGGCTATCATAAAAAATATACGAAAGCTCACTCGTTCCGATTAGATTAGTCTCAAACACACTATGACTTCCTCCCATCTTCTACCGCGCAGCTAGCTCTGAGCACCAGATACGAGCGGGAGAGCACACATCTCCCAACCTCGAAGACTATATAAACCACATACAAAATGTAGTTAGGGTGTAGCCCATACCGCACGTTGAACAAGTCAGTGCAGATACAGTTGTTAAGTCGTCCACGTTGGTCTCGAAGGTTGAGACTGCCGTAAAGCAGCTTCATCTTCCTCTCGGCGCTGAACAGCACGTTGAATACGTTGAACGAATGCCTCATTGTCGTCTAATTCCATGCACAAAAGGCCACGATGCATCACTGGTGATCCCACGCGCTTTTCAGCAGACCAGGATACGATATAGCGACTCATTGAAGCATCAAAGGCTGTCACCATACAGCTCGACCAGATACCTGCAAGACCAGTTACATCGTTCAGTGGTAGTCCCACCGCCTTCATTGGCAACTGCTTTGATAGCTCAAAATCTCCAGTTTCCTCTTCGACATTAAGGAAGCACCACAACGAAAGAAAGGTTCCCGCAATGCACCCGTAAAGTACGTGCAGATCAGAGCAACACGTACCTACGGCCACAAATTCACTTTTATCTATTGATGATTGATGACCAACACCTGCAACATGTTATAAGGTTATTATTATTCAAATTAAAACTTTCACGAGAATAAAGCTCCACCAAGAGCTCAATTAAGGAGCCGCTTCGTTCTTCAGATGACCGAGCGCCAGTGCTTGGGGTTGGTCTCTGCTGCAGACTTCACTTCACCCAGCAACTGCTTGAGCTGCTGCTCTAAGCGCTCCTGTCGGGATTGCTGTGAATAACCAATTGCTTGCTCGATGTACGTCTTGACCGCTGTCGGACCGCCGTTCATGGACCGAAGACCACTCACAACAAACTCTTTCTCCTACAAAACGTCAAGACAAAGCGTTAGGCGTCAGTCAGGTTAAAATGACAACCTAAGCAGCTCATATACTGCGATGCGGTGGCGTCCCAGATCAGAGCACTCGACGAGCTTGAGCTTCTGGCTAACTGGCACCACCCCTTTGTTCCCACCATTTGTTCACTGAGGAACCGACTGAGTGGGATGTTGCCGGCACTAATTGTAGCTCCTCAAACTGTGTAGCGTCAAACGCATTTACGAGAAATGTTAGAGCGTATGTGCCATTATGCAGGTGCTTAGCCTTAAGCCCGACCTTATTAGATGCATGACACGTAAAAGGGGGCAAGATGGTGGGGCACACGTCGAGCTGCCAGCGTTCATCGGTGCCGAGCTTCGAGGCTTCCAACGGCGGCGCGTTCTCCTTCTCTCTAGTCCAGTGCAATTTTTAGCCCAACCCTAAAACGATTTATGACGATTGCAACGTCAGATTAAAGCACCCCTGTTGGAGGACAAAGTCCGATGAAGAGGGTTAAAAACGATCGCAAAACGACAGAAAGGCACAATACTAGTGTGGTAATAACTAATAGCAAGTTAATACTAAACTACTGTAGTACTGTTGCTATTACTTTGAGTCGTGGAGCAAACTATTAGTACTATAGTAGCTATTAGCTCATCTCCCGATGAGCTATTAATATCTGGGTACTATCTGATTACTAGAAGAATTTTGAGAGTGAAATTCTCGTTTGAAGAACGCAGTCTAGTTCGAGTGTCCTGCTTCTGGCTCACGAACTGGCGCGTCTTTCAACCGGCAGCAACATGGGGTCTGGCGAGTTGTTCAACCGACACACTAGCGTTCCACTAGCGGCATTTCGTCACGCGAATGAACGGTTCGTCGCACAAGAATCCCAGGACCGTGTGTAGACTTAAAGACAGCTCATAGTACCGGGCCGTGGTGCTCGCATTGTGCCATTTGCATATGCTCGAAATTTCCTTCGCCACGCCGCTTACTCAGATTCGACGCTATGGAATGTGCTAACCTCGTCTGAGGAGATTGTCGAGATGAGCGCTCATCCAGGGGTTGAAGCCCATAACATAACCCCATCTTATTGCCGAACCTTGATTTAATTCCATTTGTTGATGATGAGAATGTGATTTATGGAGCTGCAATCCCGATGGTAGCACCAGACACCACTCCAACGTCAACTTTTCAAGAACAAGCTGAGGTCTTGTACACACCGCGAAACTTCCTAGTTATTCTGCTGGAGCGGTTTGGCAAAGCGCTAAGTGGATGTGTTTACTTGGTAGCAGACAACGTTTCCGTAAACATACGTCTTGCTACAATCATGCAGGTTCCATAAGTCGGATGTACAAGCCACATGATTAAATATGCTGTGCAACGCAACGCAACCTCATGCAGTACGAAGATGATTTGGCTGTCGTACAAGCTCTCCTGCTCAAGCTTCGCACCCTGAAGCAATCTGCAAAGCTTCGGTAGATATAGTATTATTTATCTTTTGGATCAATAGTAACATGACTGATGCATTAATCGGGTTACTATTTTGTTTGCTAGTTTTACCAGCTACAGGACGCCCTGCGACCCATCATACGGCAGGATACACAGTGGGGTTCCTTCTCCATGGCACATCGGTATCATCAGCTGTTCAAGTTCCTGGACACCGATGACGACGATCATAGAGTTGCTGCCAGCATGCAACCGGCGCCTGAAGACTCTGTAGGCGGAGTTGAAAGCTGAATATGTATCAAAGGCTCTACAAGCCAGCGATATTACTCTCCTCGATGTGCGAGTGTGGTTCGACGGGCCGATAGCAGCGCACCCGGATTTTTCGGACTACAATGGTAAGTACATGTTTGATGCTTTGCAACCTCGAAAAGCACTAACAGAAAATTGGTGTGAAATATTATACTAGGCCAACGCGCTACTATCGTTAACTGCCCCATTTTGAATCGGGCTGTGTGCGTGTCCATAAAGACAGCGGGGTCCGATTCACTGCGGCAGAGAAATGAGCGCTTCGACCCTTTCGTTTGCAGCTCTGCCACTGTGAGCGACGGGGAGGAGGACGCGACGGAGGCTTCGTTCGTGCAGAGATTGGAGAAACATTTTCGCCTCGAGACACGGAAGCCACGGTATAGGGCCCACGCCAGTATTCCGCCGACTTCGAACAAAAATTCGAGCGCTTTTCAGCGTTGTTCGCACGACCTTCGGCCAAAAGCGCAATAGCCTGCAGCCTGTCACGCTGAACCTGGTTTTGTTTCTGCGTGAAAACGTCCGCTTCTGTGATGTTTCTACAGTCGACGTATTAGAGTTGCACTGGTTCAAGTTGCATTGCATTTTTGTTTTGCTTAAAGTCCGCTTCTGTGATCTTTCTACAGTCGACGTATTAGAGTTGCACTGGTTCAAGTTGCATTGCATTTTTGTTTTGCTTAACTGGAGTGCATGCCATAAGTTATGGTGGTGGTTGTGGTTGAGTCGACCTTCTCAAATTATTTATGTGCTGCTGCTTGGCCCAATCAATGGAATTTGGCATTATCGGCAGTCCTGGGCGTGGGTGGATGTACACGATCAGCTGCGACTGCAGCGGTATTCCATTCAGAGAGCAATGCGTTTCAAGAAATACAAGTCTCTCGTGCTTGGATTGATCGAGATGGCGATCGTAGTGGATACATCGTGCACAAGACCTACCGCAAGCACAAAACCACTCGCACACTCACCAAGGTAAAATATATGAAAGAGCTACACCTAGAATTCTGCCAGCTGCGCGTCTCCGACATGTACAAAGGGAGCACCTTTGGTACCAAGATGGACAAACACGAGAAGCTCCTGCGGCATGCGCAGGTCTACCACACGAGTCGACACATACACAGACAAGTTGGCAGTGGCGCAACAAGAATACCTAACCCAAGCGACGGCAGCGAGCTGGAAAAGCATGGTCGCTTCTACGCAAAGCAGACAACCGGGCAACAACGACCTCCTGCTTTTGTGGTGGGCCTATATTTCTGTGTTTGAAGCCTCGCCGTCAGATCCGTGGCGTGGCGATGACATGCTGGGGCGTGTGGCACCACGAATGGGCGAATGAGAAACTGATCCCTGTTTGTTCTGGAAGGATTATTGGAGTGCGCCGGGTAGGAGACGTGACTGCTGGGAACCCCTGTTACACCTTTTGCTCCTCTTGCTACGTCTAGCAGCAACAAACAACGTAGGACGAATAACCAGCTGGTAATCCGCATATGTTTGCGTAGCACAGCGCAGTATGCACTTCAAACATACTCTTTTGTCGTTTTCGAGAGCGTCTTGCACTCTAATCTGCTTGCTCATCTGGTACTGTATACATTCGAACCGACTGTTTGCTTACTGGCATTCTCATTTAGTTTGACTATATCTGAGGTGGGCGCTGGAAAGTAACGGAAAATCAGTGCGTCAGCTGATTACGATAGTTCTAAGGGTGTCCCCAACCGACACACTGAATTTTTGAATGGAAGGTTTTAATCTCCAAATTTTGAAAATAGAGTCTCTACCAGCTGTATAATTCAGCTCTGGTGTCATGTATCCGTACTGCGTATGTCTATTCTACGGCACGTTATGCTGCAGTATGCCGATCGAACTGGGTATTTCAGGTCCAGATATGCACGTTATGTGCAGTTTTTAGCCTTGTCCATACTCTGGGTCAGCTCCAGGCAATACGTCTTCTGTATACTTGGCAGGTTGAGGCGTTTAGACGACGAATTCGCACGGAGTCGTCACCGTGCTCATAAAGAGAGTGTTTCTCAGTTTTAAGCTGACCATATATTTTTCGCGCCATGGGCGTGTCTAGCTTCACAGGATTAGGACGTGCACTTGAGAAGCCGATAGCGCATTTTCTGCGGAGCGTCGTAGACGCGAATTGTGCAGGTCACGAGGTTGCTCTTGTGTATGTTATGCGACTTCAGAGAATTTTCTTTTTCGTGTTTTGAATGTTGCACATCACACCCTGCCGATGGCCCGTATCGTTGCGGTACTACCATATGCGCAAATTGCGATACACGCTACCTTTTTCACGTACACGTGTAGAGCACATGCATCGGTTCAAAGCATATACATCGAAAAAAATGATGGATATTTTTGCATTGGTCGATATACCGCTCATCCTTATTAGCCATTTAACTTCCAGGCTCTCTTTGGGGGTCCATTTGGACCTCTACGGATTAGGGTATACAAAGTACAAAACAAATGAATTGCACTATTCCTAATATTTACGCTACACATTTTATCTGGAGATTTCTCTGAACCTCAAACTACAGACTGACCATCATGGCAACACTTTTTTAGCCAATCATCACTGTGTTCGCCATTGACTACACATTTTATCCTGAACCTCAAACTACAGACTGACCATAATGGCAACACTTTTTTAGCCAATCACCACTGTGTTCGCCATTGGTAGAGGTCTTTAGGGACCTCTTCGAAATTTCAAAAGTCTGGTAACTAAAGGGTTAGTCTGGCCCAGACGAATAGTGGTAGAGCGATCGGATCACAACCGACTTCAATTTTAGTTCCACATAATTTAACACCCCCAGGCCTGGAAGAAGAAAAAAATTTAACTAGCCTTTGCGCCTTCAGTTGACTTGGTGTTTGTAAATAAAGGGTTGCGGTTAAATTGAAGGTCTGGGCAAAGTCGAGTGCGTTTGAAGCCTATCCGAATCCTTCACGCGTTGGCCCGGAAATTTGATACAGAGTTGGACGATTTGCCACCCCCAGTTACATTGTAAATTACGTGAACCACTATGCGCGGACGAAGCTGTAAAACCACAACCGGGCCGCTGATATTTGTAACTGGATCCGTGAGCGTGCGCTCACCGGCGGGCGAGACAAAGACGCACGTTCGTGGGATCTGGATGAGCACGAGCAGCCCTTTGTTAGCAACGGGTCTGATGAGAAGACTTTCCTCCTGGGCTTTTCATCAAAGCAATGGTACTTGTTGAACCTAGGAGTTTCTTGTTCAAGCAGCTGCTCCTGTGGAAAAAGGAAGCAACCACACTGTGGGTCTGACTGCAATTTTGGTCTCAGCAAAGGGAAGTCAAGCAGGTCCTGTTAGACCTGCTCCGATTTGACTTCCCTCTGTGCTGAAAAACTAACAGATAAATTCTCGTAAATGAAACTCACTTCGATTTTCACCATCTACTGCAAACGTGAACTAATAATACTGACACTATCCACCCCTCGGAATAGTTCCAACACGTATATTGTTGCTGCATACAAACTGAATCACCTCGAGTATCCAGCTGTGGTTGTCGGCGTGTCACATTTTTCGCGTGGGTTTTACTTAGTAGTCCTATTTGTAGTTTCTCAAAAGGTCGAAGAGATTCACGAAGCCGAGCTCATAGCGCTGAGTCGATAACATACTTGTATTACGGGACAACAACTATCAGTTCACTTCGCTAAGAGCGATACTGACAAAGCGCAATACAACGCGTTGCGCGCTGTATTTGAAAGAGACCCAAGGTACATGTTTCTGATGTACATGCTTTTAACGTTATGAAAAACGCGCGCAAAGTTTTGCGAGATATTCCTCGGCTGTGTGGGTTAGCTTAGTTAGTGACATTTACCGTCTGCACTTCGCGCGCAGCGAACAAGGATTTTCGATGATGCGCGAGCAAGCTTTTTTGTTTTGATTCGCACAACTAGATTGCAACGCTTTGCAAACTGCATGAGATACCGGCGGATATTAAGTTGCTTTTGCAACTGGCAATATGTTTTGGACAGCGAATGGTTTTACGACTACAAATAAACATTTAACATCGTCTTGAAAGGGCCAACACGCTGCGTCGTCGCCTGACCATGGGCGTGAACCTTGGAATTTCTGCCACCATAGCGCTGCGAACTTCCACCTATTCTTCTTTACCACCATGCCGTCGGCCTCGTTGGTTCGACGTGCCGACGAGATGGCGAGAGAAGGAATACTGCAAGTATTACCAGCTTCTGGAGTTTTCTCAACGGGAATAGTTGTTAGTGTACTGTCATGGGCAGCTCGTCGTGTCCAAGCGAACCCGACGAGCCGTTTCGAGATCGTAATTGTCGTTTCTACCCGAATGGGCTCGGGTGGAGAGGCTGAACCAGCCACGGACGGGTGGCCCGTCCGGTTGGAAGCGCAATGGTGTTCGTATAAGTTCTGCGTCGTTTCGGTACTTGTTTGCACGTGTTGCTGGCTTTGCGCATGACTAGTCACGTCGACAGCAACAGAAGAGAATTATTTGTGAGCCGCACGAAGAGGAAAGCGAACGGAAGCTCTCCCACGGACTCTCTGATAGATCGTGCTCGGCAAGTTGGCCCCACGTTAACTTCATGGTAGTCCTGCACACTAGTGCTTGACGGTCGCCGCCTATCAAGCTTGGGGTTAAAGCTAGTAGCAGTGTGCTTAACCCGAGGGTTTACACTACAGCATAATGACACGTTGACTGAAGCGATTTTCAATGGTCGAATTTGAGGCTGGTAATGTTGGGGGTATTCGTAATCCGGTTTTTTTTCCGATCCTGCACAACAACCAGCTTTTGGGGACCGTTTTAAAAGCTTAGAGTAGATAATGGTAGTGTTTGCTAGTATGGCATGCTTGATGGTTTTAGGCTGATTGCATTGTTAAGTTAAAATTCATCGAAGCGCCCACGCACGATTTACACATTTGTACGAGTTGCGATCATGGGAACAGTTTCGTAGTAACTCATGCTACGATATCGCATTGGGAGAGGTAAGGTAGGTAGGATGCTCAGCACTCTTGGGGTATATTTTTTCGTCATGTTACCTTCTTGAGCAGATGTGTGCTAACGTCATAGCCTGAGCGTTCTTACCAACTCGACCTTCGTGTCACTCTGTATGTCTCACACGCACACTTGAACCATATATCCTTACCGTACTTTACTGTGATCTGGGGGCCCGCCAGGACATCTTTCTCCATTCGTACCAGCACTTCACAGACAAACCGTTATGCAGCTCGACGAAAGCAGCGTTGGGATCGCAAGCATGGCTAATGAATCGTGTACATACAGAGCTGAGCGTTCAATGTAAACATAATTATTTCGAGCAGACGTGGCTTTGAAAATCTTGGTGTACCTGCTCATTTGCTTCTTTGCATGGTCAGGTTGGCCAAGCATCAGAGCCCCCCCCAAAAAAATGTCCCTAACGTCTAAATCCGTCATAGTGTAGACGCCGAGGTCAACGCGACCAGTATCACACAGTTAAGTGTAGATCTCGAGCGGACTGGTGTGCTACATATTTACAGATCTATACCGTGCAGTACATGACACACGCGACGTTCAGACACGTAGCTATGAAACAGTCCCCGTGGCACTTGCACTTATTAATTTTCAATGTCTCCAAAAGCAAAATCTTTAGGAATGATCCTTATCTCAATATAGTTAACTTCCATCGGCCACGACACCTCCTTGATGGTCCTGCGGGTGTCGACGACAGCTTTCACGTACTTCGGTCGTCGCACGTGCAGTGCACACAGTCTTTATTTGACACTAGGTAGACTCAGAAACTCTTGAGCCTTCTTAGTTGTGAGCGAGCTTGCATGATATACATTTTACCACTACGCGTGGGGTGCTTCCCGGAGCGGGATACCAACCACTGAACAGCTTTTGTTTTGGCTGGTGCCGAATTTTACACGTTCGTCTCGCACTGGAATCTTTTCCAGGTAGGAACCTCGTCTTTGTTTGGTTCAATAGGGACACCAGCTCTGTTGATGCTTGTATAACTGCTGCACCATTGCGTACCTAGCTTGGTTCACAATTGACACTGTGACCAGCAGCAGCAGCGTCCAGACGCTTATCACCATCCTCCGATTCAGGCTTAAACGTGTCAGATCAATAGTCGTATTTGGGGTTTGCCGGAACTGATTGCAGCGTCCTCATAACTTGGACGTGCAGTCTCAACCTCATTCAAAGGTACGACAGGTGGGGGCAAATATGTTGGACATACCGAATTCCCTATGTTATCACATACTATATTTTATCGCATACAATACTAATTTAGCTAATAAGAATGCTAGCGGGAAGCAAGAACGTACAACCTATGTTATGACGTACAGGCCCGAAAACGCAACCAATTAAGCAAGATGGGTACGTTATTATAGAGGATGCCCCGGATATTTTAAACGCAGTGCTGAGTACGAGATCATTTGATCACGATTTAGCTCAGATAACGACTTCGACGATACATTTCATAATGTAGCGCATGTCAATGTTACGAGAGCTCAATGAAAAGGGTGCTGCTGATTTGGTCTATGTAAGTACACTTTGGTGTATGCCATAATATAGGGAATTCGGTATAGTCTGTGCGCTGGAACCCACCAAAACTCCCGAGCCAAAATGTTCTTTTTAGCGGAAGCTCTTCGGCGTCTCTCAGAAACGGAGCTCAGCCTTCTTCGCCGTGTCCTAGACGCAGCTGGCGCCCTGTCTCATGATATGCGGCTTCGACAACGCTCGACAAAGCCGTTTCAGGATGCTAGACCTCACCGGGGTTTGATCTCTTCCAGCTTGTAGCCAAAGGTTCGCAGCTTGCGCCACCTCACAAACCCCTCTTTAAAGCGGTGGTTGAAGCGGTCGGCGTGGCGCTTTACCATGATGCTTAACGGGATCATATCGCCCGTGTCCATGGTTATTGGGAAGGTCTCGCTCATGTATCGTCAACGGCCAGAATGACGGCTTTGCGGAGTCCTCTGTCATCCCGCAGACAAAAGCCATCAGGTTATACTCGACTACATCTCCAGCGTAGAGGGTTTCTACAGGTAACTCACTTGCAGAAGTCTGACTTCGTTCTGGATTTGGAGATGGGTGGTGTGATGCTTTTGTTTTGGCCCGGAGGTGTTTGAAGAGGAATGGGAGACATAATAGACGAGGGGAGCTTCTATACATTCGTGCAACACTTGTAGGCGCTTCATAGAAGGGGGAGCCCGCGGTGCTAGAGGTGGAACTTTGTGTGCACATTCTGCGATGTGGAGTCCTGCAGATTTGTACATATGGTACTGACCAAATGACGTTTTCAAATCGGCAATGAGGCTCATTATTTATCTGTTTTCAATAGTACTTGGTCGGAATTAGATGCAGCACCGGAAATGAATTTGTCGCTCCGACTCCCTTGATCGGAACTTCATCCCCCCCGCCAGAATACACCGCCGTACAGACCATTGGACTGAGGGTCTGCTTACACATCTGTAGAGAGGTTTCAACTGAGTGTGCAGGCCTAGTCTTCCTCGATTTTTTTGGCTTACATAACAACTCACGTGACTTCTACTACCGGTACGTAGTACTTGTAGTTCATCAATCGGAAACACAATAAGGAGATTTATCACCGCTGGTCACACATACATGTACATCAAAACTTTTGAAACTGGCCGGAAACTATCCGATGCCGTATCAAAGAAGGAGATAGAGGTCGAGGCGTGACACGACTAAGTCAATCGGTGCGAGTACGCATACCCAAAGCAAAAAGAATTCCGCACAGTATTTCGGAGCACCGATCTCACCAACGAGTCGCGCATTGCACCCACCTAGAGATTCTATCAGCGTATCGCGAGCGAAGCGCGGCAGGAAAGCTCTAAAAAACAAGTCGGCCCGCTTTTAACAATGTTGATGTATTGATACCATAATTGACAACAAGTTTAAACCATATCGTATTCCTTATTTTCTTACCGACATGCATCTGCATGATTTGTAGCAGCACATCCTCCGGTATAGTGGAAAGTGATCTTCACTAAATGCACCGTTTTTATATTGCAAAAGAATCATTAGTCAACTACGACTCGTCGTTTTCTTCGTTGCCCTCATTGTAATCTAAGTCGTCGTCGAACGAGAGATCACATACACTGCTATCTAGTAAGCTGAGATCCGACAAAGAGGAAAAGACAGCGTCATCGAGAACGTCGATCTAGTTCCGCTTCTCTTGTGCAGCATATGAAACGTTTGGCGTGATCCCGGGGTCCCAGTCTGCTCCACCAGCTGTCAAAACAATTGGTATAATTTCATTTTTTGCTAAATTGTACACCTTATTGAAGTAAGATTTTACAGAAAGAACAGCTCTTATCTCCCGCTCAGGACAAGAGTGCGGGACGACACCCTCTGACTGCTGTCATTATTCGCCACCATAGACGGTGTCCCAAGTTTCCCATTCATCACGTTTCTCCTGGACGACGTCTTCTTCACAGAGCGGGCAAGAGTTTTCGTTTTTCGGTCGATGCCATTTTTGCGATTGCGGGAGTAGTTGTCTGTACCCCCCCCCCACTACGACGAGGTGCCATGATAGTTGATGGCTGCTTGTTGGTTGCTGCTCCGTTTTACAAATGGGACACCTAGCAACGCAAGCGTCAAAATAAAATAAATAATGAAAAGTTCAGTTTAATATGTAGGAGCCCGGGGTCCGGCAATCGTTTCATATGTTGGCGGAATCGACGGAAAAAATGGGCTTTCAACACCATTTTTTCGCCGATTCCGCCGACATACCCTCTCTGAATCGTTGTAGTTTTAGACCGTTCCGATTGGCATGTATCCATTTGCGCACTTGTGAACGGGTCGGAGCTTTCACTTTGAAGGCTTTGTCGGTCGCGACATGTGCCCGTAGCTGTTCGCGCAGCATGCCCACCCAGGCCGTCCGTAAGTAGCTGTTGAATAGCTTGTTCCAAGCGAATATCGGCAGGTTGA